>CAWUPE010000539.1:0-2500 GCA_963924145.1 Pyrausta purpuralis
GTTAGGTTTGATTTTGTTAGGTTCAGAAGAAACATTCCAGAAATAATCCAAAATCTTAAAAAAAAACACCCTTAGGTAACCGAAGGTTAGGTTAGATTTTAGGTTAGGTTTCATTTTGTTAGGTTCAGATGAAAGATTCCAGAAAGATTTCAAAAACTAACAAAAAAATCCATTTAGGTATCCCACGGTTAGGTTAGATTAGGTTAGGTTTGATTTTGTTAGGTTCAGAAGGAACATTCCAGAAATAATCCAAAATCTTAAAAAAAAACACCCTTAGGTAACCGAAAGTTAGGTTAGATTAGGTTAGGTTTGATTTTGTTAGGTTCAGAAGAAACATTCCAGAAAGATTTCAAAAACTAACAAAAAAATCCATTTAGGTAACCGAAGGTTAGGTTAGATTAGGTTAGGTTTGATATGATTTTGTTAAGTTCAGAAGAAACATTCCAGAAATAATCCAAAATCTAGAAAAAAACACCCCTAGGTAACCGAAGGTTAGGTTAGGTTAGATTAGGTTTGATTTTGTTAGGGTCCGAAGAAAAATTCCAGAAAGATTTCAAAAACTAACAAAAAAATCCATTTGGGTAACCCACGGTTAGGTTAGATGAGGTTAGGTTTGATTTTGTTAGGCTCCGAAGAAACATTCCAGAAAGATTTCAAAAACTAACAAAAAAAAACATTTAGGTAACCCACGGTTCGGTTACATTTACAAACTAATAATTACAATAGTTTAAAAAACTATCATGTTTATCGTATCAAATTCAGCAAACCCTTTCATTTAATACCCATATCATGGGGGTGCATTTCAAATAGCCAAATCGATATCTTTAATGTCCGCCATGTTGGATTTAAGTCACGTGACTATTTTTGTCGTATTCCTGAGAGCAAACCCTTTCATTTGATACTCATATAATGGGTTTTTACCCATTTCCAATAGCCTGTTTGGCATCTTGGGGAAGCCGCCATATTGGTTTTGTAATGACGTTTCTTAGCTTGTCATGTATTGTCATCAAAAGTCAGAGCGTGTGCAAAATTTCATCCTAATCGAAGACCGGAAAGTGGGTCAAATAACGATTCCAAGTTTTTCTTACACATACATAGTTACAAGTGAAGCTAATAATATAAGCGTGTTAAACAATAAATAAAATATTGGGAGATCAAGTCCAACAAACTTATTAAGAGTAACGTACAAATTGAATATATATATATATATATATATATATATATATATATATATACTACAGTACATACTACAGTACATACTACAGTACATACTACAGTACAAAACAAAATTTGAACCCAAAGGAAATCAAACAATATGAAACAGTCCATAACAACTACTTGACTAAAATAACAAACCAACCGGACAAACTTTATACCCCCTATTACATGTATTTAAGTGTTTATGTTTGTTAAAATACCTACAAACAGTTAAAACAAATATTGTGTTTGTATCGATTTGATACCGTTGCTCTGCATTCATCGAGCAGTGTATGTATGAGACGGATAACCAAAACCTGAATATTAATAATTTTATCGGATAAAATTATCCCAATATACTTATTATTATTATTATTGTATTGCATTGCATTTCATTAATAAGTACCTCCTATCTACATACATTATGTACCTAATTTATGTTTATTCAATCCGAGGAAATTTTTACACTAACCAACCAACCAACCAAGGAATTTTCAAAAAGAAAAAGGCACATTCAAATTTCTTTAAAACCACTAAATCACACCTCGCCCGCCGTGTACCGTGTACCCCACCCTCCCAGCCCTTCCCCGTGTGGCCATCGTATAAGGGGATATGAAAAAAATATTATGTAATAGTCTATTAATATGGACGCGCCATATATCCACCACATAATAGGTGGGTGGGTGGGTCAGTTAGCAGGGGCGTGGCATTCCATATAGGCAGTAAAAAAGTGCCTACCTCGTCATTATAATGCCAAATCAATATTACAATATATCTCTATAAACTAAGCTAGAAATTTAAAGCATTTTTATTATCAACTTACATACATTAAGTATTAACGCGCTCAACTAATAAACGAAAATATTAAAAACACTATTGCAATTGCGCCTCATACCTACAATGTCAGTGAAGATATAAACCAGAAAAATTGAAAATGACGCCCTGTTCATACAAATCGAAAGGTGACAGGACTGACAGGTGATATTCGCATCATATACCCATAAAGTAGGCATACATACATACATACATACATACATACATACATACATACATACTATCAATACTTAAGATTTATTTTGAATTAAGATAGAAACATGGTTATAAATTGATAAATCATGATTTTATTTTAGCTTGGTTATTTATTATATTGACAAACTTTCAGATGTTACTCGTCCACCCTAGTATATTATACTAGTCTAGTAGGCGCGTCGTTGCTATTTCCTGCGCTTTTTACCTATTTAATAAACTAAAATAAATCTTAAACTAATATTATTATGAATGCTGGAAATTCCGTCATTTTATT
>CAWUPE010000539.1:10000-16871 GCA_963924145.1 Pyrausta purpuralis
AAGCTGCCCGCCGAGCCATTGTAATAACGTCGGCGGATCGCTAGATGACATATTTACGGTTAGAACTAGGGCGGTATCTAATCGCCTTCGAACCTCTAACTTTCGTTCTTGATTGATGAAAACACCTTTGGCAAATGCTTTCGCTGATGTTCGTCTTGCGACGATCCAAGAATTTCACCTCTAACGTCGCAATACGAATGCCCCCAGTTATCCCTATTAATCATTACCTCGGAGTTCTGAAAACCAACAAAATAGAACCGAGATCATATTCTATTATTCCATGCACGAAATATTCAAGCAGCATTTTGAGCCCGCTTTGAGCACTCTAATTTGTTCAAAGTAAAGTTGTCGGCCCATCTCGACACTCAATGAAGAGCACCGCGATAGGATTTTGATATTGAACCGACGTTTGACCGTCGGCTCACCGACGATATGCTCCGCAAACGTGTCAGTATCACCGCGGATGCGGTGCACCGACAGCGCGGCGCACAAATGCAACTACGAGCTTTTTAACCGCAACAATTTTAGTATACGCTATTGGAGCTGGAATTACCGCGGCTGCTGGCACCAGACTTGCCCTCCAATTGTTCCTCGTTAAAATATTTAAAGTGTACTCATTCCGATTACGAGGCCTCGTAAGAGTCCCGTATCGTTATTTTTCGTCACTACCTCCCCGTGCCGGGAGTGGGTAATTTGCGCGCCTGCTGCCTTCCTTGGATGTGGTAGCCGTTTCTCAGGCTCCCTCTCCGGAATCGAACCCTGATTCCCCGTTACCCGTGACAACCATGGTAGTCGCAGAAACTACCATCGAAAGTTGATAAGGCAGACATTTGAAAGATGCGTCGCCGGTACTGGACCGTGCGATCGGCAAAAGTTATCCAGATTCATCAAAATTAACGACTTCGAACGCGAGGCCCTCCGTCGATTGGTTTTGATCTAATAAAAGCACTCATCCCATCACTGGTCAGAGTTCTGATTGCATGTATTAGCTCTAGAATTACCACAGTTATCCAAGTAACTGAGTAAGATCTAAGGAACCAAAACTGATATATTGAGCCATTCGCGGTATCGCCTTAATACGGCTTGCACTGAGACATGCATGGCTTAATCTTTGAGACAAGCATATAACTACTGGCAGGATCAACCAGGGAGCTTACACATGATAAAAGTAGAAAAAAAAAACACGCGACGCGTGTTCATCTCTCTACTCTGTTCTGTGTCTTGCGCCCGATTCGACGTTTTACCGTCGGATATCGAGGCGTGACTATATTGGTCATAATATATCGGTGTGTCGCACGCTGTACGCGATCTGTGTCGTCTCCGATCAGATCGCGAACAAGGGCACTTAGCGCTCCAAATGAAGGAGGCGCCCACACTGAAGGTTCGCACAGATCACTTTTCACTTTTATGTAAAAAAACTCTTCCAACTGACGTTTTGTACACATTAGCGACAAACAGCCCGGAGCAAGAGAGATCCCGAACCAGACCAGAAAAATATGTATGACGCTCCTCCGTCAGTGTTGTTGAAAATTGACGAGGACGCATAACCGTCCATCGGCGCTTTTCAGACACAACACTGATAGAATTGCATCGGACCAAAGTGTTACACACATACGCATGGAACACAATATAGGCCTTGAGTGAGACCGTTTCTACGAAATCCATATATACAATAACGGATCCGTCGATCTACAAAGTTTAACAATGCCAGCGCCGCCGCGACTCTACCGCGCTCACACGCACATTTTACTTTCGAGAGACTATTAAAATATAAATATTTTACAAGTCCCCAAAACAAGTGGTGCGACACGCCCGAAGAGACGACGATGCCAGCTAGAGTACTCAACGAACGGCGGTTAAACGGAAGGGCGCGCGCGCATCTGCGCGCGCGCGAACACGCGCCTTCCCGCCGCTCTTTGCCTTTCCTCCGAACGACACTTCGCTGTCGTGCGCACGCGCAATGCGCGCCCACAGCGCCGCGGAGTGTGTTTTTGCACGCCCCTCTCGCCACGGATTGATACTAACAAACGCGTTGCTGCGCTCTTCGTTTCAATTCTGTCACGAGTGGACAAGCGACCGACTCCAATGTCGAAAAATTCTGAACGCGCAATATCGTGCGCGCGACGCGGCGGGTGTAAAATAAGTTATTTTTTGGAATGGGAAAAAAAACCGATGGTTAGGTTAGGTTAGGTTATGTTAGGTTAGAGAGATACCAAAAACTAAAAAAAAAACCTTATGTTAGGTTAGATGAGGTTAGGTTTGATTTTGTTAGGTTCCGAAGAAAGATTCCAGAAAGATTTCAAAAACTAACAAAAAAATCCATTTAGGTATCCCACGGTTAGGTTAGATTAGGTTAGGTTTGATTTTGTTAGGTTCAGAAGGAACATTCCAGAAATAATCCAAAATCTTAAAAAAAAACACCCTTAGGTAACCGAAGGTTAGGTTAGATTAGGTTAGGTTTGATTTTGTTAGGTTCAGAAGAAACATTCCAGAAATAATTCAAAATCTTAAAAAAAAACACCCTTAGGTAACCGAAGGTTAGGTTAGATTTTAGGTTAGGTTTCATTTTGTTAGGTTCAGATGAAAGATTCCAGAAAGATTTCAAAAACTAACAAAAAAATCCATTTAGGTATCCCACGGTTAGGTTAGATTAGGTTAGGTTTGATTTTGTTAGGTTCAGAAGGAACATTCCAGAAATAATCCAAAATCTTAAAAAAAACACCCTTAGGTAACCGAAGGTAAGGTTAGGTTAGATTAGGTTAGGTTTGATTTTGTTAGGTTCAGAAGAAACATTCCAGAAATAATCCAAAATCTTAAAAAAAACACCCTTAGGTAACCGAAGGTTAGGTTAGATTTTAGGTTAGGTTTCATTTTGTTAGGTTCAGATGAAAGATTCCAGAAAGATTTCAAAAACTAACAAAAAAATCCATTTAGGTATCCCACGGTTAGGTTAGATTAGGTTAGGTTTGATTTTGTTAGGTTCAGAAGGAACATTCCAGAAATAATCCAAAATCTTAAAAAAAAAACACCCTTAGGTAACCGAAGGTTAGGTTAGATTAGGTTAGGTTTGATTTTGTTAGGTTCAGAAGAAACATTCCAGAAATAATTCAAAATCTTAAAAAAAAACACCCTTAGGTAACCGAAGGTTAGGTTAGATTTTAGGTTAGGTTTCATTTTGTTAGGTTCAGATGAAAGATTCCAGAAAGATTTCAAAAACTAACAAAAAAATCCATTTAGGTATCCCACGGTTAGGTTAGATTAGGTTAGGTTTGATTTTGTTAGGTTCAGAAGGAACATTCCAGAAATAATCCAAAATCTTAAAAAAAACACCCTTAGGTAACCGAAGGTAAGGTTAGGTTAGATTAGGTTAGGTTTGATTTTGTTAGGTTCAGAAGAAACATTCCAGAAATAATCCAAAATCTTAAAAAAAAACACCCTTAGGTAACCGAAGGTTAGGTTAGATTTTAGGTTAGGTTTCATTTTGTTAGGTTCAGATGAAAGATTCCAGAAAGATTTCAAAAACTAACAAAAAAAATCCATTTAGGTATCCCACGGTTAGGTTAGATTAGGTTAGGTTTGATTTTGTTAGGTTCAGAAGGAACATTCCAGAAATAATCCAAAATCTTAAAAAAAAACACCCTTAGGTAACCGAAAGTTAGGTTAGATTAGGTTAGGTTTG
Organism: Pyrausta purpuralis; assembly: GCA_963924145.1. Taxonomy (NCBI): domain Eukaryota; kingdom Metazoa; phylum Arthropoda; class Insecta; order Lepidoptera; family Crambidae; genus Pyrausta; species Pyrausta purpuralis. The sequence continues at coordinate 13,680 of CAWUPE010000539.1, forward strand.
ATTTTGTTAGGTTCAGAAGAAACATTCCAGAAAGATTTCAAAAACTAACAAAAAAATCCATTTAGGTAACCGAAGGTTAGGTTAGATTAGGTTAGGTTTGATATGATTTTGTTAAGTTCAGAAGAAACATTCCAGAAATAATCCAAAATCTAGAAAAAAACACCCCTAGGTAACCGAAGGTTAGGTTAGGTTAGATTAGGTTTGATTTTGTTAGGGTCCGAAGAAAAATTCCAGAAAGATTTCAAAAACTAACAAAAAAATCCATTTGGGTAACCCACGGTTAGGTTAGATGAGGTTAGGTTTGATTTTGTTAGGCTCCGAAGGAACATTCCAGAAATAATCCAAAATCTTAAAAAAAAACACCCTTAGGTAACCGAAGGTAAGGTTAGGTTAGATTAGGTTAGGTTTGATTTTGTTAGGTTCAGAAGAAACATTCCAGAAATAATCCAAAATCTTAAAAAAAAAACACCCTTAGGTAACCGAAGGTTAGGTTAGATTTTAGGTTAGGTTTCATTTTGTTAGGTTCAGATGAAAGATTCCAGAAAGATTTCAAAAACTAACAAAAAAATCCATTTAGGTATCCCACGGTTAGGTTAGATTAGGTTAGGTTTGATTTTGTTAGGTTCAGAAGGAACATTCCAGAAATAATCCAAAATCTTAAAAAAAAACACCCTTAGGTAACCGAAAGTTAGGTTAGATTAGGTTAGGTTTGATTTTGTTAGGTTCAGAAGAAACATTCCAGAAAGATTTCAAAAACTAACAAAAAAATCCATTTAGGTAACCGAAGGTTAGGTTAGATTAGGTTAGGTTTGATATGATTTTGTTAAGTTCAGAAGAAACATTCCAGAAATAATCCAAAATCTAGAAAAAAACACCCCTAGGTAACCGAAGGTTAGGTTAGGTTAGATTAGGTTTGATTTTGTTAGGGTCCGAAGAAAAATTCCAGAAAGATTTCAAAAACTAACAAAAAAATCCATTTGGGTAACCCACGGTTAGGTTAGATGAGGTTAGGTTTGATTTTGTTAGGCTCCGAAGGAACATTCCAGAAATAATCCAAAATCTTAAAAAAAAACACCCTTAGGTAACCGAAGGTAAGGTTAGGTTAGATTAGGTTAGGTTTGATTTTGTTAGGTTCAGAAGAAACATTCCAGAAATAATCCAAAATCTTAAAAAAAAACACCCTTAGGTAACCGAAGGTTAGGTTAGATTTTAGGTTAGGTTTCATTTTGTTAGGTTCAGATGAAAGATTCCAGAAAGATTTCAAAAACTAACAAAAAAAATCCATTTAGGTATCCCACGGTTAGGTTAGATTAGGTTAGGTTTGATTTTGTTAGGTTCAGAAGGAACATTCCAGAAATAATCCAAAATCTTAAAAAAAAACACCCTTAGGTAACCGAAAGTTAGGTTAGATTAGGTTAGGTTTGATTTTGTTAGGTTCAGAAGAAACATTCCAGAAAGATTTCAAAAACTAACAAAAAAATCCATTTAGGTAACCGAAGGTTAGGTTAGATTAGGTTAGGTTTGATATGATTTTGTTAAGTTCAGAAGAAACATTCCAGAAATAATCCAAAATCTAGAAAAAAACACCCCTAGGTAACCGAAGGTTAGGTTAGGTTAGATTAGGTTTGATTTTGTTAGGGTCCGAAGAAAAATTCCAGAAAGATTTCAAAAACTAACAAAAAAATCCATTTGGGTAACCCACGGTTAGGTTAGATGAGGTTAGGTTTGATTTTGTTAGGCTCCGAAGGAACATTCCAGAAATAATCCAAAATCTTAAAAAAAAACACCCTTAGGTAACCGAAGGTAAGGTTAGGTTAGATTAGGTTAGGTTTGATTTTGTTAGGTTCAGAAGAAACATTCCAGAAATAATCCAAAATCTTAAAAAAAAACACCCTTAGGTAACCGAAGGTTAGGTTAGATTTTAGGTTAGGTTTCATTTTGTTAGGTTCAGATGAAAGATTCCAGAAAGATTTCAAAAACTAACAAAAAAATCCATTTAGGTATCCCACGGTTAGGTTAGATTAGGTTAGGTTTGATTTTGTTAGGTTCAGAAGGAACATTCCAGAAATAATCCAAAATCTTAAAAAAAAACACCCTTAGGTAACCGAAAGTTAGGTTAGATTAGGTTAGGTTTGATTTTGTTAGGTTCAGAAGAAACATTCCAGAAAGATTTCAAAAACTAACAAAAAAATCCATTTAGGTAACCGAAGGTTAGGTTAGATTAGGTTAGGTTTGATATGATTTTGTTAAGTTCAGAAGAAACATTCCAGAAATAATCCAAAATCTAGAAAAAAACACCCCTAGGTAACCGAAGGTTAGGTTAGGTTAGATTAGGTTTGATTTTGTTAGGGTCCGAAGAAAAATTCCAGAAAGATTTCAAAAACTAACAAAAAAATCCATTTGGGTAACCCACGGTTAGGTTAGATGAGGTTAGGTTTGATTTTGTTAGGCTCCGAAGAAACATTCCAGAAAGATTTCAAAAACTAACAAAAAAAAACATTTAGGTAACCCACGGTTCGGTTACATTTACAAACTAATAATTACAATAGTTTAAAAAACTATCATGTTTATCGTATCAAATTCAGCAAACCCTTTCATTTAATACCCATATCATGGGGGTGCATTTCAAATAGCCAAATCGATATCTTTAATGTCCGCCATGTTGGATTTAAGTCACGTGACTATTTTTGTCGTATTCCTGAGAGCAAACCCTTTCATTTGATACTCATATAATGGGTTTTTACCCATTTCCAATAGCCTGTTTGGCATCTTGGGGAAGCCGCCATATTGGTTTTGTAATGACGTTTCTTAGCTTGTCATGTATTGTCATCAAAAGTCAGAGCGTGTGCAAAATTTCATCCTAATCGAAGACCGGAAAGTGGGTCAAATAACGATTCCAAGTTTTTCTTACACATACATAGTTACAAGTGAAGCTAATAATATAAGCGTGTTAAACAATAAATAAAATATTGGGAGATCAAGTCCAACAAACTTATTAAGAGTAACGTACAAATTGAATATATATATATATATATATATATATATATATATATATATACTACAGTACATACTACAGTACATACTACAGTACATACTACAGTACAAAACAAAATTTGAACCCAAAGGAAATCAAACAATATGAAACAGTCCATAACAACTACTTGACTAAAATAACAAACCAACCGGACAAAC
>CAWUPE010000540.1:0-5000 GCA_963924145.1 Pyrausta purpuralis
ATTTTTCTTCGGACCTAACAAAATGAAACCTTACCTAATCTAACCTAACCTTCGGTTACCTAAGGGTGTTTTTTTCTAGATTTTGGATTTTTTACTGGAATGTTTCTTCGGAGCCTAACAAATCAAACCTAACCTCATCTAACCTAACCGTGGGTTACCCAAATGGATTTTTTTGTTAGTTTTTGAAATCTTTCTGGAATTTTTCTTCGGACCCTAACAAAATGAAACCTTACCTAATCTAACCTAACCTTCGGTTACCTAAGGGTGTTTTTTTCTAGATTTTGGATTTTTTACTGGAATGTTTCTTCGGAGCCTAACAAAATCAAACCTAACCTCATCTAACCTAACCGTGGGTTACCCAAATGGATTTTTTTGTTAGTTTTTGAAATCTTTCTGGAATTTTTCTTCGGACCCTAACAAAATGAAACCTTACCTAATCTAACCTAACCTTCGGTTACCTAAGGGTGTTTTTTTCTAGATTTTGGATTTTTTACTGGAATGTTTCTTCGGAGCCTAACAAAATCAAACCTAACCTCATCTAACCTAACCGTGGGTTACCCAAATGGATTTTTTTGTTAGTTTTTGAAATCTTTCTGGAATTTTTCTTCGGACCCTAACAAAATGAAACCTTACCTAATCTAACCTAACCTTCGGTTACCTAAGGGTGTTTTTTTCTAGATTTTGGATTTTTTACTGGAATGTTTCTTCGGAGCCTAACAAAATCAAACCTAACCTCATCTAACCTAACCGTGGGTTACCCAAATGGATTTTTTTGTTAGTTTTTGAAATCTTTCTGGAATTTTTCTTCGGACCCTAACAAAATGAAACCTTACCTAATCTAACCTAACCTTCGGTTACCTAAGGGTGTTTTTTTCTAGATTTTGGATTTTTTACTGGAATGTTTCTTCTGAACCTAACAAAATCAAACCTAACCTAATCTAACCTAACCTTCGGTTACCTAAGAGTGTTTTTTTCTAGATTTTGGATTATTTCTGGAATGTTTCTTCTGAACTTAACAAAATCAAATCAAACCTAACCTAATCTAACCTAACCGTGGGTTACCTAAATGGATTTTTTTGTTAGTTTTTGGAATCTTTCATCTGAACCTAACAAAATGAAACCTTACCTAATCTAACCTAACCTTCGGTTACCTAAGGGTGTTTTTTTCTAGATTTTGGATTTTTTACTGGAATGTTTCTTCTGAACCTAACAAAATCAAACCTAACCTAATCTAACCTAACCTTCGGTTACCTAAGAGTGTTTTTTTCTAGATTTTGGATTATTTCTGGAATGTTTCTTCTGAACTTAACAAAATCAAATCAAACCTAACCTAATCTAACCTAACCGTGGGTTACCTAAATGGATTTTTTTGTTAGTTTTTGGAATCTTTCATCTGAACCTAACAAAATGAAACCTAACCTAATCTAACCTAACCTTCGGTTACCTAAGGGTGTTTTTTTCTAGATTTTGGATTTTTTACTGGAATGTTTCTTCTGAACTTAACAAAATCAAATCAAACCTAACCTAATCTAACCTAACCGTGGGTTACCTAAATGGATTTTTTTGTTAGTTTTTGGAATCTTTCATCTGAACCTAACAAAATGAAACCTAACCTAATCTAACCTAACCTTCGGTTACCTAAGGGTGTTTTTTTCTAGATTTTGGATTTTTTACTGGAATGTTTCTTCTGAACCTAACAAAATCAAACCTAACCTAATCTAATCTAACCTTCGGTTACCTAAATGGATTTTTTTGTTAGTTTTTGGAATCTTTCATCTGAACCTAACAAAATGAAACCTAACCGAATCTAACCTAACATAAGGTTTTTTTTTTTTAGTTTTTGGAATCTCTCTAACCTAACCTAACCTAACCTAACCTAACCTAACCTAACCTAACCATGGGTTTTTTTTTCCCAACCCAAAAAAATAACTTATTTTACGCCCGCCGCGTCGCGCGCACGATATTGCGCGTTCAGAATTTTTCGACATTGGAGTCGGTCGCTTGTCCACTCGTGACAGAATTGAAACGAAGAGCGCAGCAACGCGTTTGTTAGTATCAATCCGTGGCGAGAGGGGCGTGCAAACACACTCCGCGGCGCTGTGGGCGCGCATTGCGCGTGCGCACGACAGCGAAGTGTCGTTCGGAGGAAAGGCAAAGAGCGGCGGGAAGGCGCGCGCCCTTCCGTTTAACCGCCGTTCGTTGAGTACTCTAGCTGGCATCGTCGGTCTCTTCAGGCGCGTCGCACCACTTGTTGTTTGTTATGTGTGCGGTGTGAGCGCGGTAGAGTCGCGGCGGCGCTGGCTTTGTTAAACTTTGTAGATCGACGGATCCGTTATTGTATATATGGATTTCGTAGAAACGGTCTCACTCAAGGCCTATATTGTGTTCCATGCGTATGTGTGTAACACTTTGGTCCGATGCAATTCTATCAGTGTTGTGTCTGAAAAGCGCCGATGGACGGTTAATATGCGTCCTCGTCAATTTTCAACAACACTGACGGAGGAGCGTCATACATATTTTTCTGGTCTGGTTCGGGATCTCTCTTGCTCCGGGCTGTTTGTCGCTAATGTGTACAAAACGTCAGTTGGAAGAGTTTTTTTTACATAAAAGTGAAAAGTGATCTGTGCGAACCTTCAGTGTGGGCGCCTCCTTCATTTGGAGCGCTAAGTGCCCTTGTTCGCGATCTGATCGGAGACGACACAGATCGCGTACAGCGTGCGACACACCGATATATTATGACCAATATAGTCACGCCTCGATATCCGACGGTAAAACGTCGAATCGGGCGCAAGACACAGAACAGAGTAGAGAGATGAACACGCGTCGCGTGTTTTTTTTTCTACTTTTATCATGTGTAAGCTCCCTGGTTGATCCTGCCAGTAGTTATATGCTTGTCTCAAAGATTAAGCCATGCATGTCTCAGTGCAAGCCGTATTAAGGCGATACCGCGAATGGCTCAATATATCAGTTTTGGTTCCTTAGATCTTACTCAGTTACTTGGATAACTGTGGTAATTCTAGAGCTAATACATGCAATCAGAACTCTGACCAGTGATGGGATGAGTGCTTTTATTAGATCAAAACCAATCGACGGAGGGCCTCGCGTTCGAAGTCGTTAATTTTGATGAATCTGGATAACTTTTGCCGATCGCACGGTCCAGTACCGGCGACGCATCTTTCAAATGTCTGCCTTATCAACTTTCGATGGTAGTTTCTGCGACTACCATGGTTGTCACGGGTAACGGGGAATCAGGGTTCGATTCCGGAGAGGGAGCCTGAGAAACGGCTACCACATCCAAGGAAGGCAGCAGGCGCGCAAATTACCCACTCCCGGCACGGGGAGGTAGTGACGAAAAATAACGATACGGGACTCTTACGAGGCCTCGTAATCGGAATGAGTACACTTTAAATATTTTAACGAGGAACAATTGGAGGGCAAGTCTGGTGCCAGCAGCCGCGGTAATTCCAGCTCCAATAGCGTATACTAAAATTGTTGCGGTTAAAAAGCTCGTAGTTGCATTTGTGCGCCGCGCTGTCGGTGCACCGCATCCGCGGTGATACTGACACGTTTGCGGAGCATATCGTCGGTGAGCCGACGGTCAAACGTCGGTTCAATATCAAAATCCTATCGCGGTGCTCTTCATTGAGTGTCGAGATGGGCCGACAACTTTACTTTGAACAAATTAGAGTGCTCAAAGCGGGCTCAAAATGCTGCTTGAATATTTCGTGCATGGAATAATAGAATATGATCTCGGTTCTATTTTGTTGGTTTTCAGAACTCCGAGGTAATGATTAATAGGGATAACTGGGGGCATTCGTATTGCGACGTTAGAGGTGAAATTCTTGGATCGTCGCAAGACGAACATCAGCGAAAGCATTTGCCAAAGGTGTTTTCATCAATCAAGAACGAAAGTTAGAGGTTCGAAGGCGATTAGATACCGCCCTAGTTCTAACCGTAAATATGTCATCTAGCGATCCGCCGACGTTATTACAATGGCTCGGCGGGCAGCTTTCGGGAAACCAAAGATTTTGGACTCCGGGGGGAGTATGGTTGCAAAGCTGAAACTTAAAGGAATTGACGGAAGGGCACCACCAGGAGTGGAGCCTGCGGCTTAATTTGACTCAACACGGGAAATCTCACCAGGCCCGGACACCGGAAGGATTGACAGATTAACAGCTCTTTCTTGATTCGGTGGGTGGTGGTGCATGGCCGTTCTTAGTTGGTGGAGCGATTTGTCTGGTTAATTCCGGTAACGAACGAGACTCTAGCCTGCTAAATAGGCGTCGCCATTTAGGTGCGCGTGGCTCTGTCACGCAACTCACTGGCGACGTATTAAAATTCTTCTTAGAGGGACCGGCGGCTTCGAGCCGCACGAGATTGAGCAATAACAGGTCTGTGATGCCCTTAGATGTCCTGGGCCGCACGCGCGCTACACTGAAGGAATCAGCATGTTCTCCCAGGCCTAGAGGCCCGGGCAACCCGTTGAAACTCCTTCGTGCTGGGGATTGGGGTTTGCAATTATCCCCCATAAACGAGGAATTCCTAGTAAGCGCGAGTCATAAGCTCGCGTTGATTACGTCCCTGCCCTTTGTACACACCGCCCGTCGCTACTACCGATTGAATGATTTAGTGAGGTCTTCGGACCGACACGCGGTGGCTTCACGGCCGTCGGCGTTGTTGGGAAGTTGACCGAACTTGATCATTTAGAGGAAGTAAAAGTCGTAACAAGGTTTCCGTAGGGGAACCTGCGGAAGGATCATTAACGTGTTTACAACGTACACGTTACACGCGTACAGTTGTATACATAAAATGTTCATCCAGACACAAAAATATACACCCTCTCGATAGAGAGGGCGTCGTCGTACCGTCATATCGACTCGGATAGATCGAAATCCGCGATCTTAGTCGTAGACGGTATGTTCGAAAAAAAAAAACAAAAAAACAATGCGGTTGGATTTGACGATTGTGTGCGCGTATGCGTGCGATCGTCTTTATTCAGT
>CAWUPE010000540.1:10000-17500 GCA_963924145.1 Pyrausta purpuralis
AGAACAACTTTCATGTGGTTTGTTTCGTTCGTACTTTAAATTTCCCTTATAAACAACCTTAGCTCGCTCATATCACAAACTGTTACACTCAACATAAATAAAAAGCTTATAAATATTTAACGCCAATATTCTTTTTGACTCCAAATGTTTAAATTTCGTTTTAGTTTACCTATCCTATCTGCCGTGTTTGCTCTTCTTCTTAGCTAACGAAATAATTTTAATGTTCAGTAAGTAAATGTAAACAACATAATAAATAGCATATGGTTCTTCGGCATTCTTAATTTTTTAACATAAATAAATATTACATATTATTAAACAAATACTAACATTTACGCAATTTCTTTGTTCGCAGGTAATTAACAAGAACATTAATAATAATAATAATAATCACATCCTCCGACTACCCCTGCCTGACCTGAGTGTGTGAGTTAGTGAATTAGTTAGCTAGTAAGTAAGTAAGTAATTAATTAAATTAGTAGGTAATTTCCTACATTAAACATAGATAAAAATGTAATGAATATTCTCTCCGTAATCATAACAAACTAACAATACCAACTTGCCGGCTTCAAATAAGTTCATTGAGCACATTTCAACATGTCCATAAAATAAGAGTATATAATAAATTATCCGATTATTTTAACTCAAGAAAGTAACAATAACACTTTTCTATAAACATTGAAACGATCACTTATTTCCAAATCCTATTATAGCATCAATGATGAATACATAGATTATGTTTATTGTTTTTTTTTTTCATTTTTGTTTTCCTAATTCATATTGTATAGTAAAGCTTTATCTCTCTATGTAGCACTTGTTTTGCAGCGCCCAAATAGGGTCCATAATGATCCGTTTGCACATTGCCTTAATTATAAATAAAACCTATAATATTATTGTACATTATAGAGCAATGAAGTAGGTATAGTACCTTACTACTTACTACCACAACCTGATGTTTACTTTATACACTCAGATTTTGTGTCTAGTAAAGACAGTGAAATAATAGCAAATAGTAACTTCATTATTTTGTTTTTTTTCTGTGCAATTTATGAACGGAGCAGCATACAAGCTGTGTTTGCGTCGATTTAGTTTAGCACCACACACACAAGTATCAAGGAAATGGATGAATTTACAATGACATGCCATTTAACTGATACCCATATAGTGGCTAGTTAGGGGATCAGCGCACAGTTAAAACTTTTAAAACAAAACGAATCTTCACACATCACACACGACATAACTTTTATGGAGCACTGAAAGTAACACTGCAATTTCAGTATAGTTTCTAATGCAAAACAAACCCATAAAACACTTTCATTCAATCAAAATACAAATGTTTACTTGAAATTTAACATTTCTAACACTAGCGGGAAGGTAGCGAAAAGCAAAACAAGAACTCCATAGAAGAAGAAAAAAAAATGGCTGCCGCAAACTTTTCAAGGAATGTTTGCTGTACTTTGAAACCAAAACTTAAGCTCTCTTGACCTACTTACAATTTTAAAAGTATTATAAAATAAAATGACGGAATTTCCAGCATTCATAATAATATTAGTTTAAGATTTATTTTAGTTTACTAAATAGGTAAAAAGCGCAGGAAATAGCAACGACGCGCCTACTAGACTAGTATAATTTACTAGGGTGGACGAGTAACATCTGAAAGTTTGTCAATATAATAAATAACCAAGCTAAAAAATAAAATCATGATTTATCAATTTATAACCATGTTTCTATCTTAATTACAAATAAAACTTAAGTATTAATAGTATGTATGTATGTATGTATGTATGTATGTATGTATGTATGTATGTATGTATGTATGCCTACTTTATGGGTACCTATATGATGCGAATATCACCTGTCAGTCCTGTCACCTTTTGATTTGTATGAACAGGGCGTCATTTTCAATTTTTTCTGGTTTATATCCTCACTGACATTGTAGGTATGAGGCGCAATTGCAATAGTGTTTTTAATATTTTCGTTTATTAGTTGAGCGCGTTAATACTTAATGTATGTAAGTTGATAATAAAAATGCTTTAAATTTCTAGCTTAGTTTATAGAGATATATTGTAATATTGATTTGGCATTATAATGACGAGGTAGGCACTTTTTTACTGCCTATATGGAATGCCACGCCCCTGCTAACTGACCCACCCACCTATTATGCGGTGGATATATGGCGCGTCCATATTAATAGACTATTACATAATATTTTTTTCATATCCCCTTATACGATGGCCACACGGGGAAGGGCTGGGAGGGTGGGGTACACGGTACACGGCGGGCGAGGTGTGATTTAGTGGTTTAAAAGAAATTTGAATGTGCCTTTTTTATTTTTGAAAATTCCTTGGTTAGTGCAAAAATTTGATCGGATTGAATAAAAATAAATTAGGTAACTACCAACATAATGTATGTAGATAGGAGGTACTTATTAATGAAATGCAATGCAATGCAATACAATAATAATAATAATAATAAGTATATTGGGATAATTTTATCCGATAAATTTTTTAGGTTTTTTTATCCGATAGGTTTTGGTAATCCGTCTCATACATACACTGCTCGATGAATGCAGAGCAACGGTATCAAATCGATACAGATACAATATTTGTTAACTGTTTGTAGGTATTTTAACAAACATAAACACTTAAATACATGTAATAGGGGGTATAAAGTTTGTCCGGTTGGTTTGTTATTTTAGTCAAGTATTTGTTATGGATTGTTTCATATTATTTGTATATATATGAAATTGAATATATATATATATTCAATTTGTACGTTACTCTTAATAAGTTTGTTGGACTTGATCTCCCAATATTTTATTTATTGTTTAACACGCTTATATTATTAGCTTCACTTGTAACTATGTATGTGTAAGAAAAACTTGGAATCGTTATTTGACCCACTTTCCGGTCTTCGATTAGGATGAAATTTTGCACACGCTCTGACTTTTGATGACAATACATGACAAGCTAAGAAACGTCATTACAAAACCAATATGGCGGCCTCCCCAAGATGCCAAACAGGCTATTGGAAATGGGTAAAAACCCATTATATGAGTATCAAATGAAAGGGTTTGCTCTCAGGAATACGACAAAAATAGTCACGTGACTTAAATCCAACATGGCGGACATTAAAGATATCGATTTGGCTATTTGAAATGCACCCCCATGATATGGGTATTAAATGAAAGGGTTTGCTGAATTTGATACGATAAACATGATAGTTTTTTAAACTATTGTAATTATTAGTTTGTAAATGTAACCGAACCATGGGTTACCTAAATGGTTTTTTTTGTTAGTTTTTGAAATCTTTCTGGAATGTTTCTTCGGAGCCTAACAAAATCAAACCTAACCTCATCTAACCTAACCTTCGGTTACCTGAGGGTGTTTTTTTCTAGATTTTAAATTATTTCTGGAATGTTTCTTCTGAACCTAACAAAATGAAACCTAACCTAATCTAACCTAACCTTCGGTTACCTAAGGGTGTTTTTTTCTAGATTTTGAATTTTTTACTGGAATGTTTCTTCTGAACCTAACCTAATCTAACCTAACCTTCGGTTACCTAAGAGTGTTTTTTTCTAGATTTTGGATTATTTCTGGAATGTTTCTTCGGTGCCTAACAAAATCAAACCTAACCTCATCTAAGCTAACCGTGGGTTACCCAAATGGATTTTTTTGTTAGTTTTTGAAATCTTTCTGGAATTTTTCTTCGGACCCTAACAAAATGAAACCTTACCTAATCTAACCTAACCTTCGGTTACCTAAGGGTGTTTTTTTCTAGATTTTGGATTTTTTACTGGAATGTTTCTTCGGAGCCTAACAAAATCAAACCTAACCTCATCTAACCTAACCGTGGGTTACCCAAATGGATTTTTTTGTTAGTTTTTGAAATCTTTCTGGAATTTTTCTTCGGACCCTAACAAAATGAAACCTTACCTAATCTAACCTAACCTTCGGTTACCTAAGGGTGTTTTTTTCTAGATTTTGGATTTTTTACTGGAATGTTTCTTCGGAGCCTAACAAAATCAAACCTAACCTCATCTAACCTAACCGTGGGTTACCCAAATGGATTTTTTTGTTAGTTTTTGAAATCTTTCTGGAATTTTTCTTCGGACCCTAACAAAATGAAACCTTACCTAATCTAACCTAACCTTCGGTTACCTAAGGGTGTTTTTTTCTAGATTTTGGATTTTTTACTGGAATGTTTCTTCGGAGCCTAACAAAATCAAACCTAACCTCATCTAACCTAACCGTGGGTTACCCAAATGGATTTTTTTGTTAGTTTTTGAAATCTTTCTGGAATTTTTCTTCGGACCCTAACAAAATGAAACCTTACCTAATCTAACCTAACCTTCGGTTACCTAAGGGTGTTTTTTTCTAGATTTTGGATTTTTTACTGGAATGTTTCTTCGGAGCCTAACAAAATCAAACCTAACCTCATCTAACCTAACCGTGGGTTACCCAAATGGATTTTTTTGTTAGTTTTTGAAATCTTTCTGGAATTTTTCTTCGGACCCTAACAAAATGAAACCTTACCTAATCTAACCTAACCTTCGGTTACCTAAGGGTGTTTTTTTCTAGATTTTGGATTTTTTACTGGAATGTTTCTTCTGAACCTAACAAAATCAAACCTAACCTAATCTAACCTAACCTTCGGTTACCTAAGAGTGTTTTTTTCTAGATTTTGGATTATTTCTGGAATGTTTCTTCTGAACTTAACAAAATCAAATCAAACCTAACCTAATCTAACCTAACCGTGGGTTACCTAAATGGATTTTTTTGTTAGTTTTTGGAATCTTTCATCTGAACCTAACAAAATGAAACCTTACCTAATCTAACCTAACCTTCGGTTACCTAAGGGTGTTTTTTTCTAGATTTTGGATTTTTTACTGGAATGTTTCTTCTGAACCTAACAAAATCAAACCTAACCTAATCTAACCTAACCTTCGGTTACCTAAGAGTGTTTTTTTCTAGATTTTGGATTATTTCTGGAATGTTTCTTCTGAACTTAACAAAATCAAATCAAACCTAACCTAATCTAACCTAACCGTGGGTTACCTAAATGGATTTTTTTGTTAGTTTTTGGAATCTTTCATCTGAACCTAACAAAATGAAACCTAACCTAATCTAACCTAACCTTCGGTTACCTAAGGGTGTTTTTTTCTAGATTTTGGATTTTTTACTGGAATGTTTCTTCTGAACTTAACAAAATCAAATCAAACCTAACCTAATCTAACCTAACCGTGGGTTACCTAAATGGATTTTTTTGTTAGTTTTTGGAATCTTTCATCTGAACCTAACAAAATGAAACCTAACCTAATCTAACCTAACCTTCGGTTACCTAAGGGTGTTTTTTTCTAGATTTTGGATTTTTTACTGGAATGTTTCTTCTGAACCTAACAAAATCAAACCTAACCTAATCTAATCTAACCTTCGGTTACCTAAATGGATTTTTTTGTTAGTTTTTGGAATCTTTCATCTGAACCTAACAAAATGAAACCTAACCGAATCTAACCTAACATAAGGTTTTTTTTTTTTAGTTTTTGGAATCTCTCTAACCTAACCTAACCTAACCTAACCTAACCTAACCTAACCTAACCATGGGTTTTTTTTTCCCAACCCAAAAAAATAACTTATTTTACGCCCGCCGCGTCGCGCGCACGATATTGCGCGTTCAGAATTTTTCGACATTGGAGTCGGTCGCTTGTCCACTCGTGACAGAATTGAAACGAAGAGCGCAGCAACGCGTTTGTTAGTATCAATCCGTGGCGAGAGGGGCGTGCAAACACACTCCGCGGCGCTGTGGGCGCGCATTGCGCGTGCGCACGACAGCGAAGTGTCGTTCGGAGGAAAGGCAAAGAGCGGCGGGAAGGCGCGCGCCCTTCCGTTTAACCGCCGTTCGTTGAGTACTCTAGCTGGCATCGTCGGTCTCTTCAGGCGCGTCGCACCACTTGTTGTTTGTTATGTGTGCGGTGTGAGCGCGGTAGAGTCGCGGCGGCGCTGGCTTTGTTAAACTTTGTAGATCGACGGATCCGTTATTGTATATATGGATTTCGTAGAAACGGTCTCACTCAAGGCCTATATTGTGTTCCATGCGTATGTGTGTAACACTTTGGTCCGATGCAATTCTATCAGTGTTGTGTCTGAAAAGCGCCGATGGACGGTTAATATGCGTCCTCGTCAATTTTCAACAACACTGACGGAGGAGCGTCATACATATTTTTCTGGTCTGGTTCGGGATCTCTCTTGCTCCGGGCTGTTTGTCGCTAATGTGTACAAAACGTCAGTTGGAAGAGTTTTTTTTACATAAAAGTGAAAAGTGATCTGTGCGAACCTTCAGTGTGGGCGCCTCCTTCATTTGGAGCGCTAAGTGCCCTTGTTCGCGATCTGATCGGAGACGACACAGATCGCGTACAGCGTGCGACACACCGATATATTATGACCAATATAGTCACGCCTCGATATCCGACGGTAAAACGTCGAATCGGGCGCAAGACACAGAACAGAGTAGAGAGATGAACACGCGTCGCGTGTTTTTTTTTCTACTTTTATCATGTGTAAGCTCCCTGGTTGATCCTGCCAGTAGTTATATGCTTGTCTCAAAGATTAAGCCATGCATGTCTCAGTGCAAGCCGTATTAAGGCGATACCGCGAATGGCTCAATATATCAGTTTTGGTTCCTTAGATCTTACTCAGTTACTTGGATAACTGTGGTAATTCTAGAGCTAATACATGCAATCAGAACTCTGACCAGTGATGGGATGAGTGCTTTTATTAGATCAAAACCAATCGACGGAGGGCCTCGCGTTCGAAGTCGTTAATTTTGATGAATCTGGATAACTTTTGCCGATCGCACGGTCCAGTACCGGCGACGCATCTTTCAAATGTCTGCCTTATCAACTTTCGATGGTAGTTTCTGCGACTACCATGGTTGTCACGGGTAACGGGGAATCAGGGTTCGATTCCGGAGAGGGAGCCTGAGAAACGGCTACCACATCCAAGGAAGGCAGCAGGCGCGCAAATTACCCACTCCCGGCACGGGGAGGTAGTGACGAAAAATAACGATACGGGACTCTTACGAGGCCTCGTAATCGGAATGAGTACACTTTAAATATTTTAACGAGGAACAATTGGAGGGCAAGTCTGGTGCCAGCAGCCGCGGTAATTCCAGCTCCAATAGCGTATACTAAAATTGTTGCGGTTAAAAAGCTCGTAGTTGCATTTGTGCGCCGCGCTGTCGGTGCACCGCATCCGCGGTGATACTGACACGTTTGCGGAGCATATCGTCGGTGAGCCGACGGTCAAACGTCGGTTCAATATCAAAATCCTATCGCGGTGCTCTTCATTGAGTGTCGAGATGGGCCGACAACTTTACTTTGAACAAATTAGAGTGCTCAAAGCGGGCTCAAAATGCTGCTTGAATATTTCGTGCATGGAATAATAGAATATGATCTCGGTTCTATTTTGTTGGTTTTCAGAACTCCGAGGTAATGATTAATAGGGA
>CAWUPE010000541.1:0-21586 GCA_963924145.1 Pyrausta purpuralis
GATATTGTGCGCCTAGCCGAGACCTATCCGCGGACACCCCGTTTGCGCCGCTAACATCAAGGAACGCAAAAAATTCGCAAAACATACGTTTTTCTTATACCGAACCGAGGTATAAAGGCTGGTAGCGATTTTCATAGAAGTATACATTTTCAATACTGAAAGCTGAAATATTAGCACTTTTTGCGCTTCTATAAAATTTTATTTACTGGTTCCTATTTATTTACGTTAAAAGAAGCGATTAAAAGCATATATTTATATTTAATTTTGACATTTTTTGCATATTTTCGAATTCTTCATACAAATTTGGATCGAAATTTTTCTAAGTCTTTTTGCGTGAAAACTTTTTCAAAATTTTTTTGTTTCTAAATCGTAGTGTCCGTTGATTAGAGCACGCCAAAATTGTTTACAGCGCGCTGCGACTTATACATTTCGAGATATAAATTTTCAAAAGTACATTTCATAGTGCATTTTCAGTTTTTCAGCCGTACTGAAAAATTTTCTTCGACAACCCTGTGTGCTTTCTTCTTAGATATTGTGCGCCTAGCCGAGACCTATCCGCGGACACCCCGTTTGCGCCGCTAACATCAAAGGAACGCAAAAAATTCGCAAAACATACGTTTTTCTTATACCGAACCGAGGTATAAAGGCTGGTAGCGATTTTCATAGAAAGTATACATTTTCAATACTGAAAGCTGAAATATTAGCACTTTTTGCGCTTCTATAAAATTTTATTTACTGGTTCCTATTTATTTACGTTAAAAGAAGCGATTAAAAAGCATATATTTATATTTAATTTTGACATTTTTTGCACATTTTCGAATTCTTCATACAAATTTGGATCGAAATTTTTCTAAGTCTTTTTGCGTGAAAACTTTTTCAAAATTTTTTGTTTCTAAATCGTAGTGTCCGTTAATTAGAGCACGCCAAAATTGTTTACAGCGCGCTGCGACTTATACATTTCGAGATATAAATTTTCAAAAGTACATTTCATAGTGCATTTTCAGTTTTTCAGCCGTACTGAAAAATTTTCTTCGACAACCCTGTGTGCTTTCTTCTTAGATATTGTGCGCCTAGCCGAGACCTATCCGCGGACACCCCGTTTGCGCCGCTAACATCAAAGGAACGCAAAAAATTCGCCAAACATACGTTTTTCTTATACCGAACCGAGGTATAAAGGCTGGTAGCGATTTTCATAGAAAGTATACATTTTCAATACTGAAAGCTGAAATATTAGCACTTTTTGCGCTTCTATAAAATTTTATTTACTGGTTCCTATTTATTTACGTTAAAGAAGCGATTAAAAGCATATATTTATATTTAATTTTGACATTTTTTGCATATTTTCGAATTCTTCATACAAATTTGGATCGAAATTTTTCTAAGTCTTTTGCGTGAAAACTTTTTCAAAATTTTTTGTTTCTAAATCGTAGTGTCCGTTAATTAGAGCACGCCAAAATTGTTTACAGCGCGCTGCGACTTATACATTTCGAGATATAAATTTTCAAAAGTACATTTCATAGTGCATTTTCAGTTTTTCAGCCGTACTGAAAAATTTTCTTCGACAACCCTGTGTGCTTTCTTCTTAGATATTGTGCGCCTAGCCCGAGACCTATCCGCGGACACCCCGTTTGCGCCGCTAACATCAAAGGAACGCAAAAAATTCGCAAAACATACGTTTTTCTTATACCGAACCGAGGTATAAAGGCTGGTAGCGATTTTCATAGAAAGTATACATTTTCAATACTGAAAGCTGAAATATTAGCACTTTTTGCGCTTCTATAAAATTTTATTTACTGGTTCCTATTTATTTACGTTAAAAGAAGCGATTAAAAGCATATATTTATATTTAATTTTGACATTTTTTGCATATTTCGAATTCTTCATACAAATTTGGATCGAAATTTTTCTAAGTCTTTTTGCGTGAAAACTTTTTCAAAATTTTTTGTTCTAAATCGTAGTGTCCGTTAATTAGAGCACGCCAAAATTGTTTACAGCGCGCTGCGACTTATACATTTCGAGATATAAATTTTCAAAAGTACATTTCATAGTGCATTTTCAGTTTTTCAGCCGTACTGAAAAATTTTCTTCGACAACCCTGTGTGCTTTCTTCTTAGATATTGTGCGCCTAGCCGAGACCTATCCGCGGACACCCCGTTTGCGCCGCTAACATCAAAGGAACGCAAAAAATTCGCAAAACATACGTTTTTCTTATACCGAACCGAGGTATAAAGGCTGGTAGCGATTTTCATAGAAAGTATACATTTTCAATACTGAAAGCTGAAATATTAGCACTTTTTGCGCTTCTATAAAATTTTATTTACTGGTTCCTATTTATTTACGTTAAAAGAAGCGATTAAAAGCATATATTTATATTTAATTTTGACATTTTTTGCACATTTTCGAATTCTTCATACAAATTTGGATCGAAATTTTTCTAAGTCTTTTTGCGTGAAAACTTTTCAAAATTTTTTGTTTCTAAATCGTAGTGTCCGTTAATTAGAGCACGCCAAAATTGTTTACAAGCGCGCTGCGACTTATACATTTCGAGATATAAATTTTCAAAAGTACATTTCATAGTGCATTTTCAGTTTTTCAGCCGTACTGAAAAATTTTCTTCGACAACCCTGTGTGCTTTCTTCTTAGATATTGTGCGCCTAGCCGAGACCTATCCGCGGACACCCCGTTTGCGCCGCTAACATCAAAGGAACGCAAAAAATTCGCAAAACATACGTTTTTCTTATACCGAACCGAGGTATAAAGGCTGGTAGCGATTTTCATAGAAAGTATACATTTTCAATACTGAAAGCTGAAATATTAGCACTTTTTGCGCTTCTATAAAATTTTATTTACTGGTTCCTATTTATTTACGTTAAAAGAAGCGATTAAAAGCATATATTTATATTTAATTTTGACATTTTTTGCACATTTTCGAATTCTTCATACAAATTTGGATCGAAATTTTTCTAAGTCTTTTTGCGTGAAAACTTTTTCAAATTTTTTGTTTCTAAATCGTAGTGTCCGTTAATTAGAGCACGCCAAAATTGTTTACAGCGCGCTGCGACTTATACATTTCGAGATATAAATTTTCAAAAGTACATTTCATAGTGCATTTTCAGTTTTTCAGCCGTACTGAAAAATTTTCTTCGACAACCCTGTGTGCTTTCTTCTTAGATATTGTGCGCCTAGCCGAGACCTATCCGCGGACACCCCGTTTGCGCCGCTAACATCAAAGGAACGCAAAAAATTCGCAAAACATACGTTTTTCTTATACCGAACCGAGGTATAAAGGCTGGTAGCGATTTTCATAGAAAGTATACATTTTCAATACTGAAAGCTGAAATATTAGCACTTTTTGCGCTTCTATAAAATTTTATTTACTGGTTCCTATTTATTTACGTTAAAAGAAGCGATTAAAAGCATATATTTATATTTAATTTTGACATTTTTTGCACATTTTCGAATTCTTCATACAAATTTGGATCGAAATTTTTCTAAGTCTTTTTGCGTGAAAACTTTTTCAAAATTTTTTGTTTCTAAATCGTAGTGTCCGTTAATTAGAGCACGCCAAAATTGTTTACAGCGCGCTGCGACTTATACATTTCGAGATATAAATTTTCAAAAGTACATTTCATAGTGCATTTTCAGTTTTTCAGCCGTACTGAAAAATTTTCTTCGACAACCCTGTGTGCTTTCTTCTTAGATATTGTGCGCCTAGCCGAGACCTATCCGCGGACACCCCGTTTGCGCCGCTAACATCAAAGGAACGCAAAAAATTCGCAAAACATACGTTTTTCTTATACCGAACCGAGGTATAAAGGCTGGTAGCGATTTTCATAGAAAGTATACATTTTCAATACTGAAAGCTGAAATATTAGCACTTTTTGCGCTTCTATAAAATTTTATTTACTGGTTCCTATTTATTTACGTTAAAAGAAGCGATTAAAAGCATATATTTATATTTAATTTTGACATTTTTTGCATATTTTCGAATTCTTCATACAAATTTGGATCGAAATTTTTCTAAGTCTTTTTGCGTGAAAACTTTTTCAAATTTTTTGTTTCTAAATCGTAGTGTCCCGTTAATTAGAGCACGCCAAAATTGTTTACCAGCGCGCTGCGACTTATACATTTCGAGATATAAATTTTCAAAAGTACATTTCATAGTGCATTTTCAGTTTTTCAGCCGTACTGAAAAATTTTCTTCGACAACCCTGTGTGCTTTCTTCTTAGATATTGTGCGCCTAGCCGAGACCTATCCGCGGACACCCCGTTTGCGCCGCTAACATCAAAGGAACGCAAAAAATTCGCAAAACATACGTTTTTCTTATACCGAACCGAGGTATAAAGGCTGGTAGCGATTTTCATAGAAAGTATACATTTTCAATACTGAAAGCTGAAATATTAGCACTTTTTGCGCTTCTATAAAATTTTATTTACTGGTTCCTATTTATTTACGTTAAAAGAAGCGATTAAAAGCATATATTTATATTTAATTTTGACATTTTTTGCATATTTTCGAATTCTTCATACAAATTTGGATCGAAATTTTTCTAAGTCTTTTTGCGTGAAAACTTTTTCAAAATTTTTTGTTTCTAAATCGTAGTGTCCGTTAATTAGAGCACGCCAAAATTGTTTACAGCGCCGCTGCGACTTATACATTTCGAGATATAAATTTTCAAAAGTACATTTCATAGTGCATTTTCAGTTTTTCAGCCGTACTGAAAAATTTTCTTCGACAACCCTGTGTGCTTTCTTCTTAGATATTGTGCGCCTAGCCGAGACCTATCCGCGGACACCCCGTTTGCGCCGCTAACATCAAAGGAACGCAAAAAATTCGCAAAACATACGTTTTTCTTATACCGAACCGAGGTATAAAGGCTGGTAGCGATTTTCATAGAAAGTATACATTTTCAATACTGAAAGCTGAAATATTAGCACTTTTTGCGCTTCTATAAAATTTTATTTACTGGTTCCTATTTATTTACGTTAAAAGAAGCGATTAAAAGCATATATTTATATTTAATTTTGACATTTTTTGCATATTTTCGAATTCTTCATACAAATTTGGATCGAAATTTTTCTAAGTCTTTTTGCGTGAAAACTTTTTCAAAATTTTTTGTTTCTAAATCGTAGTGTCCGTTAATTAGAGCACGCCAAAATTGTTTACAGCGCGCTGCGACTTATACATTTCGAGATATAAATTTTCAAAAGTACATTTCATAGTGCATTTTCAGTTTTTCAGCCGTACTGAAAAATTTTCTTCGACAACCCTGTGTGCTTTCTTCTTAGATATTGTGCGCCTAGCCGAGACCTATCCGCGGACACCCCGTTTGCGCCGCTAACATCAAAGGAACGCAAAAAATTCGCAAAACATACGTTTTTCTTATACCGAACCGAGGTATAAAGGCTGGTAGCGATTTTCATAGAAAGTATACATTTTCAATACTGAAAGCTGAAATATTAGCACTTTTTGCGCTTCTATAAAATTTTATTTACTGGTTCCTATTTATTTACGTTAAAAGAAGCGATTAAAAGCATATATTTATATTTAATTTTGACATTTTTTGCATATTTTCGAATTCTTCATACAAATTTGGATCGAAATTTTTCTAAGTCTTTTTGCGTGAAAACTTTTTCAAAATTTTTTGTTTCTAAATCGTAGTGTCCGTTAATTAGAGCACGCCAAAATTGTTTACAGCGCGCTGCGACTTATACATTTCGAGATATAAATTTTCAAAAGTACATTTCATAGTGCATTTTCAGTTTTTTCAGCCGTACTGAAAAATTTTCTTCGACAACCCTGTGTGCTTTCTTCTTAGATATTGTGCGCCTAGCCGAGACCTATCCGCGGACACCCCGTTTGCGCCGCTAACATCAAAGGAACGCAAAAAATTCGCAAAACATACGTTTTTCTTATACCGAACCGAGGTATAAAGGCTGGTAGCGATTTTCATAGAAAGTATACATTTTCAATACTGAAAGCTGAAATATTAGCACTTTTTGCGCTTCTATAAAATTTTATTTACTGGTTCCTATTTATTTACGTTAAAAGAAGCGATTAAAAGCATATATTTATATTTAATTTTGACATTTTTTGCACATTTTCGAATTCTTCATACAAATTTGGATCGAAATTTTTCTAAGTCTTTTTGCGTGAAAACTTTTTCAAAATTTTTTGTTTCTAAATCGTAGTGTCCGTTAATTAGAGCACGCCAAAATTGTTTACAGCGCGCTGCGACTTATACATTTCGAGATATAAATTTTCAAAAGTACATTTCATAGTGCATTTTCAGTTTTTCAGCCGTACTGAAAAATTTTCTTCGACAACCCTGTGTGCTTTCTTCTTAGATATTGTGCGCCTAGCCGAGACCTATCCGCGGACACCCCGTTTGCGCCGCTAACATCAAAGGAACGCAAAAAATTCGCAAAACATACGTTTTTCTTATACCGAACCGAGGTATAAAGGCTGGTAGCGATTTTCATAGAAAGTATACATTTTCAATACTGAAAGCTGAAATATTAGCACTTTTTGCGCTTCTATAAAATTTTATTTACTGGTTCCTATTTATTTACGTTAAAAGAAGCGATTAAAAGCATATATTTATATTTAATTTTGACATTTTTTGCATATTTTCGAATTCTTCATACAAATTTGGATCGAAATTTTTCTAAGTCTTTTTGCGTGAAAACTTTTTCAAAATTTTTTGTTTCTAAATCGTAGTGTCCGTTGATTAGAGCACGCCAAAATTGTTTACAGCGCGCTGCGACTTATACATTTCGAGATATAAATTTTCAAAAGTACATTTCATAGTGCATTTTCAGTTTTTCAGCCGTACTGAAAAATTTTCTTCGACAACCCTGTGTGCTTTCTTCTTAGATATTGTGCGCCTAGCCGAGACCTATCCGCGGACACCCCGTTTGCGCCGCTAACATCAAAGGAACGCAAAAAATTCGCAAAACATACGTTTTTCTTATACCGAACCGAGGTATAAAGGCTGGTAGCGATTTTCATAGAAAGTATACATTTTCAATACTGAAAGCTGAAATATTAGCACTTTTTGCGCTTCTATAAAATTTTATTTACTGGTTCCTATTTATTTACGTTAAAAGAAGCGATTAAAAGCATATATTTATATTTAATTTTGACATTTTTTGCACATTTTCGAATTCTTCATACAAATTTGGATCGAAATTTTTCTAAGTCTTTTTGCGTGAAAACTTTTTCAAAATTTTTTGTTTCTAAATCGTAGTGTCCGTTGATTAGAGCACGCCAAAATTGTTTACAGCGCGCTGCGACTTATACATTTCGAGATATAAATTTTCAAAAGTACATTTCATAGTGCATTTTCAGTTTTTCAGCCGTACTGAAAAATTTTCTTCGACAACCCTGTGTGCTTTCTTCTTAGATATTGTGCGCCTAGCCGAGACCTATCCGCGGACACCCCGTTTGCGCCGCTAACATCAAAGGAACGCAAAAAATTCGCAAAACATACGTTTTTCTTATACCGAACCGAGGTATAAAGGCTGGTAGCGATTTTCATAGAAAGTATACATTTTCAATACTGAAAGCTGAAATATTAGCACTTTTTGCGCTTCTATAAAATTTTATTTACTGGTTCCTATTTATTTACGTTAAAAGAAGCGATTAAAAGCATATATTTATATTTAATTTTGACATTTTTTGCATATTTTCGAATTCTTCATACAAATTTGGATCGAAATTTTTCTAAGTCTTTTTGCGTGAAAACTTTTTCAAAATTTTTTGTTTCTAAATCGTAGTGTCCGTTGATTAGAGCAAGCCAAAATTGTTTACAGCGCGCTGCGACTTATACATTTCGAGATATAAATTTTCAAAAGTACATTTCATAGTGCATTTTCAGTTTTTCAGCCGTACTGAAAAATTTTCTTCGACAACCCTGTGTGCTTTCTTCTTAGATATTGTGCGCCTAGCCGAGACCTATCCGCGGACACCCCGTTTGCGCCGCTAACATCAAAGGAACGCAAAAAATTCGCAAAACATACGTTTTTCTTATACCGAACCGAGGTATAAAGGCTGGTAGCGATTTTCATAGAAAGTATACATTTTCAATACTGAAAGCTGAAATATTAGCACTTTTTGCGCTTCTATAAAATTTTATTTACTGGTTCCTATTTATTTACGTTAAAAGAAGCGATTAAAAGCATATATTTATATTTAATTTTGACATTTTTTGCATATTTTCGAATTCTTCATACAAATTTGGATCGAAATTTTTCTAAGTCTTTTTGCGTGAAAACTTTTTCAAAATTTTTTGTTTCTAAATCGTAGTGTCCGTTGATTAGAGCACGCCAAAATTGTTTACAGCGCGCTGCGACTTATACATTTCGAGATATAAATTTTCAAAAGTACATTTCATAGTGCATTTTCAGTTTTTCAGCCGTACTGAAAAATTTTCTTCGACAACCCTGTGTGCTTTCTTCTTAGATATTGTGCGCCTAGCCGAGACCTATCCGCGGACACCCCGTTTGCGCCGCTAACATCAAAGGAACGCAAAAAATTCGCAAAACATACGTTTTTCTTATACCGAACCGAGGTATAAAGGCTGGTAGCGATTTTCATAGAAAGTATACATTTTCAATACTGAAAGCTGAAATATTAGCACTTTTTGCGCTTCTATAAAATTTTATTTACTGGTTCCTATTTATTTACGTTAAAAGAAGCGATTAAAAGCATATATTTATATTTAATTTTGACATTTTTTGCATATTTTCGAATTCTTCATACAAATTTGGATCGAAATTTTTCTAAGTCTTTTTGCGTGAAAACTTTTTCAAAATTTTTTGTTTCTAAATCGTAGTGTCCGTTGATTAGAGCACGCCAAAATTGTTTACAGCGCGCTGCGACTTATACATTTCGAGATATAAATTTTCAAAAGTACATTTCATAGTGCATTTTCAGTTTTTCAGCCGTACTGAAAAATTTTCTTCGACAACCCTGTGTGCTTTCTTCTTAGATATTGTGCGCCTAGCCGAGACCTATCCGCGGACACCCCGTTTGCGCCGCTAACATCAAAGGAACGCAAAAAATTCGCAAAACATACGTTTTTCTTATACCGAACCGAGGTATAAAGGCTGGTAGCGATTTTCATAGAAAGTATACATTTTCAATACTGAAAGCTGAAATATTAGCACTTTTTGCGCTTCTATAAAATTTTATTTACTGGTTCCTATTTATTTACGTTAAAAGAAGCGATTAAAAGCATATATTTATATTTAATTTTGACATTTTTTGCATATTTTCGAATTCTTCATACAAATTTGGATCGAAATTTTTCTAAGTCTTTTTGCGTGAAAACTTTTTCAAAATTTTTTGTTTCTAAATCGTAGTGTCCGTTGATTAGAGCACGCCAAAATTGTTTACAGCGCGCTGCGACTTATACATTTCGAGATATAAATTTTCAAAAGTACATTTCATAGTGCATTTTCAGTTTTTCAGCCGTACTGAAAAATTTTCTTCGACAACCCTGTGTGCTTTCTTCTTAGATATTGTGCGCCTAGCCGAGACCTATCCGCGGACACCCCGTTTGCGCCGCTAACATCAAAGGAACGCAAAAAATTCGCAAAACATACGTTTTTCTTATACCGAACCGAGGTATAAAGGCTGGTAGCGATTTTCATAGAAAGTATACATTTTCAATACTGAAAGCTGAAATATTAGCACTTTTTGCGCTTCTATAAAATTTTATTTACTGGTTCCTATTTATTTACGTTAAAAGAAGCGATTAAAAGCATATATTTATATTTAATTTTGACATTTTTTGCACATTTTCGAATTCTTCATACAAATTTGGATCGAAATTTTTCTAAGTCTTTTTGCGTGAAAACTTTTTCAAAATTTTTTGTTTCTAAATCGTAGTGTCCGTTAATTAGAGCACGCCAAAATTGTTTACAGCGCGCTGCGACTTATACATTTCGAGATATAAATTTTCAAAAGTACATTTCATAGTGCATTTTCAGTTTTTCAGCCGTACTGAAAAATTTTCTTCGACAACCCTGTGTGCTTTCTTCTTAGATATTGTGCGCCTAGCCGAGACCTATCCGCGGACACCCCGTTTGCGCCGCTAACATCAAAGGAACGCAAAAAATTCGCAAAACATACGTTTTTCTTATACCGAACCGAGGTATAAAGGCTGGTAGCGATTTTCATAGAAAGTATACATTTTCAATACTGAAAGCTGAAATATTAGCACTTTTTGCGCTTCTATAAAATTTTATTTACTGGTTCCTATTTATTTACGTTAAAAGAAGCGATTAAAAGCATATATTTATATTTAATTTTGACATTTTTTGCACATTTTCGAATTCTTCATACAAATTTGGATCGAAATTTTTCTAAGTCTTTTTGCGTGAAAACTTTTTCAAAATTTTTTGTTTCTAAATCGTAGTGTCCGTTAATTAGAGCACGCCAAAATTGTTTACAGCGCGCTGCGACTTATACATTTCGAGATATAAATTTTCAAAAGTACATTTCATAGTGCATTTTCAGTTTTTCAGCCGTACTGAAAATTTTCTTCGACAACCCTGTGTGCTTTCTTCTTAGATATTGTGCGCCTAGCCGAGACCTATCCGCGGACACCCCGTTTGCGCCGCTAACATCAAAGGAACGCAAAAAATTCGCAAAACATACGTTTTTCTTATACCGAACCGAGGTATAAAGGCTGGTAGCGATTTTCATAGAAAGTATACATTTTCAATACTGAAAGCTGAAATATTAGCACTTTTTGCGCTTCTATAAAATTTTATTTACTGGTTCCTATTTATTTACGTTAAAAGAAGCGATTAAAAGCATATATTTATATTTAATTTTGACATTTTTTGCATATTTTCGAATTCTTCATACAAATTTGGATCGAAATTTTTCTAAGTCTTTTTGCGTGAAAACTTTTTCAAAATTTTTTGTTTCTAAATCGTAGTGTCCGTTAATTAGAGCACGCCAAAATTGTTTACCAGCGCGCTGCGACTTATACATTTCGAGATATAAATTTTCAAAAGTACATTTCATAGTGCATTTTCAGTTTTTCAGCCGTACTGAAAAATTTTCTTCGACAACCCTGTGTGCTTTCTTCTTAGATATTGTGCGCCTAGCCGAGACCTATCCGCGGACACCCCGTTTGCGCCGCTAACATCAAAGGAACGCAAAAAATTCGCAAAACATACGTTTTTCTTATACCGAACCGAGGTATAAAGGCTGGTAGCGATTTTCATAGAAAGTATACATTTTCAATACTGAAAGCTGAAATATTAGCACTTTTTGCGCTTCTATAAAATTTTATTTACTGGTTCCTATTTATTTACGTTAAAAGAAGCGATTAAAAGCATATATTTATATTTAATTTTGACATTTTTTGCATATTTTCGAATTCTTCATACAAATTTGGATCGAAATTTTTCTAAGTCTTTTTGCGTGAAAACTTTTTCAAAATTTTTGTTTCTAAATCGTAGTGTCCGTTAATTAGAGCACGCCAAAATTGTTTACAGCGCGCTGCGACTTATACATTTCGAGATATAAATTTTCAAAAGTACATTTCATAGTGCATTTTCAGTTTTTCAGCCGTACTGAAAAATTTTCTTCGACAACCCTGTGTGCTTTCTTCTTAGATATTGTGCGCCTAGCCGAGACCTATCCGCGGACACCCCGTTTGCGCCGCTAACATCAAAGGAACGCAAAAAATTCGCAAAACATACGTTTTTCTTATACCGAACCGAGGTATAAAGGCTGGTAGCGATTTTCATAGAAAGTATACATTTTCAATACTGAAAGCTGAAATATTAGCACTTTTTGCGCTTCTATAAAATTTTATTTACTGGTTCCTATTTATTTACGTTAAAAGAAGCGATTAAAAGCATATATTTATATTTAATTTTGACATTTTTTGCACATTTTCGAATTCTTCATACAAATTTGGATCGAAATTTTTCTAAGTCTTTTTGCGTGAAAACTTTTTCAAAATTTTTTGTTTCTAAATCGTAGTGTCCGTTAATTAGAGCACGCCAAAATTGTTTACAGCGCGCTGCGACTTATACATTTCGAGATATAAATTTTCAAAAGTACATTTCATAGTGCATTTTCAGTTTTTCAGCCGTACTGAAAAATTTTCTTCGACAACCCTGTGTGCTTTCTTCTTAGATATTGTGCGCCTAGCCGAGACCTATCCGCGGACACCCCGTTTGCGCCGCTAACATCAAAGGAACGCAAAAAATTCGCAAAACATACGTTTTTCTTATACCGAACCGAGGTATAAAGGCTGGTAGCGATTTTCATAGAAAGTATACATTTTCAATACTGAAAGCTGAAATATTAGCACTTTTTGCGCTTCTATAAAATTTTATTTACTGGTTCCTATTTATTTACGTTAAAAGAAGCGATTAAAAGCATATATTTATATTTAATTTTGACATTTTTTGCACATTTTCGAATTCTTCATACAAATTTGGATCGAAATTTTTCTAAGTCTTTTTGCGTGAAAACTTTTTCAAAATTTTTTGTTTCTAAATCGTAGTGTCCGTTAATTAGAGCACGCCAAAATTGTTTACAGCGCGCTGCGACTTATACATTTCGAGATATAAATTTTCAAAAGTACATTTCATAGTGCATTTTCAGTTTTTCAGCCGTACTGAAAAATTTTCTTCGACAACCCTGTGTGCTTTCTTCTTAGATATTGTGCGCCTAGCCGAGACCTATCCGCGGACACCCCGTTTGCGCCGCTAACATCAAAGGAACGCAAAAAATTCGCAAAACATACGTTTTTCTTATACCGAACCGAGGTATAAAGGCTGGTAGCGATTTTCATAGAAAGTATACATTTTCAATACTGAAAGCTGAAATATTAGCACTTTTTGCGCTTCTATAAAATTTTATTTACTGGTTCCTATTTATTTACGTTAAAAGAAGCGATTAAAAGCATATATTTATATTTAATTTTGACATTTTTTGCACATTTTCGAATTCTTCATACAAATTTGGATCGAAATTTTTCTAAGTCTTTTTGCGTGAAAACTTTTTCAAAATTTTTTGTTTCTAAATCGTAGTGTCCGTTAATTAGAGCACGCCAAAATTGTTTACAGCGCGCTGCGACTTATACATTTCGAGATATAAATTTTCAAAAGTACATTTCATAGTGCATTTTCAGTTTTTCAGCCGTACTGAAAAATTTTCTTCGACAACCCTGTGTGCTTTCTTCTTAGATATTGTGCGCCTAGCCGAGACCTATCCGCGGACACCCCGTTTGCGCCGCTAACATCAAAGGAACGCAAAAAATTCGCAAAACATACGTTTTTCTTATACCGAACCGAGGTATAAAGGCTGGTAGCGATTTTCATAGAAAGTATACATTTTCAATACTGAAAGCTGAAATATTAGCACTTTTTGCGCTTCTATAAAATTTTATTTACTGGTTCCTATTTATTTACGTTAAAAGAAGCGATTAAAAGCATATATTTATATTTAATTTTGACATTTTTTGCATATTTTCGAATTCTTCATACAAATTTGGATCGAAATTTTTCTAAGTCTTTTTGCGTGAAAACTTTTTCAAAATTTTTTGTTTCTAAATCGTAGTGTCCGTTAATTAGAGCACGCCAAAATTGTTTACAGCGCGCTGCGACTTATACATTTCGAGATATAAATTTTCAAAAGTACATTTCATAGTGCATTTTCAGTTTTTCAGCCGTACTGAAAAATTTTCTTCGACAACCCTGTGTGCTTTCTTCTTAGATATTGTGCGCCTAGCCGAGACCTATCCGCGGACACCCCGTTTGCGCCGCTAACATCAAAGGAACGCAAAAAATTCGCAAAACATACGTTTTTCTTATACCGAACCGAGGTATAAAGGCTGGTAGCGATTTTCATAGAAAGTATACATTTTCAATACTGAAAGCTGAAATATTAGCACTTTTTGCGCTTCTATAAAATTTTATTTACTGGTTCCTATTTATTTACGTTAAAAGAAGCGATTAAAAGCATATATTTATATTTAATTTTGACATTTTTTGCATATTTTCGAATTCTTCATACAAATTTGGATCGAAATTTTTCTAAGTCTTTTTGCGTGAAAACTTTTTCAAAATTTTTTGTTTCTAAATCGTAGTGTCCGTTAATTAGAGCACGCCAAAATTGTTTACAGCGCGCTGCGACTTATACATTTCGAGATATAAATTTTCAAAAGTACATTTCATAGTGCATTTTCAGTTTTTCAGCCGTACTGAAAAATTTTCTTCGACAACCCTGTGTGCTTTCTTCTTAGATATTGTGCGCCTAGCCGAGACCTATCCGCGGACACCCCGTTTGCGCCGCTAACATCAAAGGAACGCAAAAAATTCGCAAAACATACGTTTTTCTTATACCGAACCGAGGTATAAAGGCTGGTAGCGATTTTCATAGAAAGTATACATTTTCAATACTGAAAGCTGAAATATTAGCACTTTTTGCGCTTCTATAAAATTTTATTTACTGGTTCCTATTTATTTACGTTAAAAGAAGCGATTAAAAGCATATATTTATATTTAATTTTGACATTTTTTGCATATTTTCGAATTCTTCATACAAATTTGGATCGAAATTTTTCTAAGTCTTTTTGCGTGAAAACTTTTTCAAAATTTTTTGTTTCTAAATCGTAGTGTCCGTTAATTAGAGCACGCCAAAATTGTTTACAGCGCGCTGCGACTTATACATTTCGAGATATAAATTTTCAAAAGTACATTTCATAGTGCATTTTCAGTTTTTCAGCCGTACTGAAAAATTTTCTTCGACAACCCTGTGTGCTTTCTTCTTAGATATTGTGCGCCTAGCCGAGACCTATCCGCGGACACCCCGTTTGCGCCGCTAACATCAAAGGAACGCAAAAAATTCGCAAAACATACGTTTTTCTTATACCGAACCGAGGTATAAAGGCTGGTAGCGATTTTCATAGAAAGTATACATTTTCAATACTGAAAGCTGAAATATTAGCACTTTTTGCGCTTCTATAAAATTTTATTTACTGGTTCCTATTTATTTACGTTAAAAGAAGCGATTAAAAGCATATATTTATATTTAATTTTGACATTTTTTGCATATTTTCGAATTCTTCATACAAATTTGGATCGAAATTTTTCTAAGTCTTTTTGCGTGAAAACTTTTTCAAAATTTTTTGTTTCTAAATCGTAGTGTCCGTTAATTAGAGCACGCCAAAATTGTTTACAGCGCGCTGCGACTTATACATTTCGAGATATAAATTTTCAAAAGTACATTTCATAGTGCATTTTCAGTTTTTCAGCCGTACTGAAAAATTTTCTTCGACAACCCTGTGTGCTTTCTTCTTAGATATTGTGCGCCTAGCCGAGACCTATCCGCGGACACCCCGTTTGCGCCGCTAACATCAAAGGAACGCAAAAAATTCGCAAAACATACGTTTTTCTTATACCGAACCGAGGTATAAAGGCTGGTAGCGATTTTCATAGAAAGTATACATTTTCAATACTGAAAGCTGAAATATTAGCACTTTTTGCGCTTCTATAAAATTTTATTTACTGGTTCCTATTTATTTACGTTAAAAGAAGCGATTAAAAGCATATATTTATATTTAATTTTGACATTTTTTGCATATTTTCGAATTCTTCATACAAATTTGGATCGAAATTTTTCTAAGTCTTTTTGCGTGAAAACTTTTTCAAAATTTTTTGTTTCTAAATCGTAGTGTCCGTTAATTAGAGCACGCCAAAATTGTTTACAGCGCGCTGCGACTTATACATTTCGAGATATAAATTTTCAAAAGTACATTTCATAGTGCATTTTCAGTTTTTCAGCCGTACTGAAAAATTTTCTTCGACAACCCTGTGTGCTTTCTTCTTAGATATTGTGCGCCTAGCCGAGACCTATCCGCGGACACCCCGTTTGCGCCGCTAACATCAAAGGAACGCAAAAAATTCGCAAAACATACGTTTTTCTTATACCGAACCGAGGTATAAAGGCTGGTAGCGATTTTCATAGAAAGTATACATTTTCAATACTGAAAGCTGAAATATTAGCACTTTTTGCGCTTCTATAAAATTTTATTTACTGGTTCCTATTTATTTACGTTAAAAGAAGCGATTAAAAGCATATATTTATATTTAATTTTGACATTTTTTGCATATTTTCGAATTCTTCATACAAATTTGGATCGAAATTTTTCTAAGTCTTTTTGCGTGAAAACTTTTTCAAAATTTTTTGTTTCTAAATCGTAGTGTCCGTTAATTAGAGCACGCCAAAATTGTTTACAGCGCGCTGCGACTTATACATTTCGAGATATAAATTTTCAAAAGTACATTTCATAGTGCATTTTCAGTTTTTCAGCCGTACTGAAAAATTTTCTTCGACAACCCTGTGTGCTTTCTTCTTAGATATTGTGCGCCTAGCCGAGACCTATCCGCGGACACCCCGTTTGCGCCGCTAACATCAAAGGAACGCAAAAAATTCGCAAAACATACGTTTTTCTTATACCGAACCGAGGTATAAAGGCTGGTAGCGATTTTCATAGAAAGTATACATTTTCAATACTGAAAGCTGAAATATTAGCACTTTTTGCGCTTCTATAAAATTTTATTTACTGGTTCCTATTTATTTACGTTAAAAGAAGCGATTAAAAGCATATATTTATATTTAATTTTGACATTTTTTGCATATTTTCGAATTCTTCATACAAATTTGGATCGAAATTTTTCTAAGTCTTTTTGCGTGAAAACTTTTTCAAAATTTTTTGTTTCTAAATCGTAGTGTCCGTTAATTAGAGCACGCCAAAATTGTTTACAGCGCGCTGCGACTTATACATTTCGAGATATAAATTTTCAAAAGTACATTTCATAGTGCATTTTCAGTTTTTCAGCCGTACTGAAAAATTTTCTTCGACAACCCTGTGTGCTTTCTTCTTAGATATTGTGCGCCTAGCCGAGACCTATCCGCGGACACCCCGTTTGCGCCGCTAACATCAAAGGAACGCAAAAAATTCGCAAAACATACGTTTTTCTTATACCGAACCGAGGTATAAAGGCTGGTAGCGATTTTCATAGAAAGTATACATTTTCAATACTGAAAGCTGAAATATTAGCACTTTTTGCGCTTCTATAAAATTTTATTTACTGGTTCCTATTTATTTACGTTAAAAGAAGCGATTAAAAGCATATATTTATATTTAATTTTGACATTTTTTGCATATTTTCGAATTCTTCATACAAATTTGGATCGAAATTTTCTAAGTCTTTTTGCGTGAAAACTTTTTCAAAATTTTTTGTTTCTAAATCGTAGTGTCCGTTAATTAGAGCACGCCAAAATTGTTTACAGCGCGCTGCGACTTATACATTTCGAGATATAAATTTTCAAAAGTACATTTCATAGTGCATTTTCAGTTTTTCAGCCGTACTGAAAAATTTTCTTCGACAACCCTGTGTGCTTTCTTCTTAGATATTGTGCGCCTAGCCGAGACCTATCCGCGGACACCCCGTTTGCGCCGCTAACATCAAAGGAACGCAAAAAATTCGCAAAACATACGTTTTTCTTATACCGAACCGAGGTATAAAGGCTGGTAGCGATTTTCATAGAAAGTATACATTTTCAATACTGAAAGCTGAAATATTAGCACTTTTTGCGCTTCTATAAAATTTTATTTACTGGTTCCTATTTATTTACGTTAAAAGAAGCGATTAAAAGCATATATTTATATTTAATTTTGACATTTTTTGCATATTTTCGAATTCTTCATACAAATTTGGATCGAAATTTTTCTAAGTCTTTTTGCGTGAAAACTTTTTCAAAATTTTTTGTTTCTAAATCGTAGTGTCCGTTAATTAGAGCACGCCAAAATTGTTTACAGCGCGCTGCGACTTATACATTTCGAGATATAAATTTTCAAAAGTACATTTCATAGTGCATTTTCAGTTTTTCAGCCGTACTGAAAAATTTTCTTCGACAACCCTGTGTGCTTTCTTCTTAGATATTGTGCGCCTAGCCGAGACCTATCCGCGGACACCCCGTTTGCGCCGCTAACATCAAAGGAACGCAAAAAATTCGCAAAACATACGTTTTTCTTATACCGAACCGAGGTATAAAGGCTGGTAGCGATTTTCATAGAAAGTATACATTTTCAATACTGAAAGCTGAAATATTAGCACTTTTTGCGCTTCTATAAAATTTTATTTACTGGTTCCTATTTATTTACGTTAAAAGAAGCGATTAAAAGCATATATTTATATTTAATTTTGACATTTTTTGCATATTTTCGAATTCTTCATACAAATTTGGATCGAAATTTTTCTAAGTCTTTTTGCGTGAAAACTTTTTCAAAATTTTTTGTTTCTAAATCGTAGTGTCCGTTAATTAGAGCACGCCAAAATTGTTTACAGCGCGCTGCGACTTATACATTTCGAGATATAAATTTTCAAAAGTACATTTCATAGTGCATTTTCAGTTTTTCAGCCGTACTGAAAAATTTTCTTCGACAACCCTGTGTGCTTTCTTCTTAGATATTGTGCGCCTAGCCGAGACCTATCCGCGGACACCCCGTTTGCGCCGCTAACATCAAAGGAACGCAAAAAATTCGCAAAACATACGTTTTTCTTATACCGAACCGAGGTATAAAGGCTGGTAGCGATTTTCATAGAAAGTATACATTTTCAATACTGAAAGCTGAAATATTAGCACTTTTTGCGCTTCTATAAAATTTTATTTACTGGTTCCTATTTATTTACGTTAAAAGAAGCGATTAAAAGCATATATTTATATTTAATTTTGACATTTTTTGCATATTTTCGAATTCTTCATACAAATTTGGATCGAAATTTTTCTAAGTCTTTTTGCGTGAAAACTTTTTCAAAATTTTTTGTTTCTAAATCGTAGTGTCCGTTAATTAGAGCACGCCAAAATTGTTTACAGCGCGCTGCGACTTATACATTTCGAGATATAAATTTTCAAAAGTACATTTCATAGTGCATTTTCAGTTTTCAGCCGTACTGAAAAATTTTCTTCGACAACCCTGTGTGCTTTCTTCTTAGATATTGTGCGCCTAGCCGAGACCTATCCGCGGACACCCCGTTTGCGCCGCTAACATCAAAGGAACGCAAAAAATTCGCAAAACATACGTTTTTCTTATACCGAACCGAGGTATAAAGGCTGGTAGCGATTTTCATAGAAAGTATACATTTTCAATACTGAAAGCTGAAATATTAGCACTTTTTGCGCTTCTATAAAATTTTATTTACTGGTTCCTATTTATTTACGTTAAAAGAAGCGATTAAAAGCATATATTTATATTTAATTTTGACATTTTTTGCATATTTTCGAATTCTTCATACAAATTTGGATCGAAATTTTTCTAAGTCTTTTTGCGTGAAAACTTTTTCAAAATTTTTTGTTTCTAAATCGTAGTGTCCGTTAATTAGAGCACGCCAAAATTGTTTACAGCGCGCTGCGACTTATACATTTCGAGATATAAATTTTCAAAAGTACATTTCATAGTGCATTTTCAGTTTTTCAGCCGTACTGAAAAATTTTCTTCGACAACCCTGTGTGCTTTCTTCTTAGATATTGTGCGCCTAGCCGAGACCTATCCGCGGACACCCCGTTTGCGCCGCTAACATCAAAGGAACGCAAAAAATTCGCAAAACATACGTTTTTCTTATACCGAACCGAGGTATAAAGGCTGGTAGCGATTTTCATAGAAAGTATACATTTTCAATACTGAAAGCTGAAATATTAGCACTTTTTGCGCTTCTATAAAATTTTATTTACTGGTTCCTATTTATTTACGTTAAAAGAAGCGATTAAAAGCATATATTTATATTTAATTTTGACATTTTTTGCATATTTTCGAATTCTTCATACAAATTTGGATCGAAATTTTTCTAAGTCTTTTTGCGTGAAAACTTTTTCAAAATTTTTTGTTTCTAAATCGTAGTGTCCGTTAATTAGAGCACGCCAAAATTGTTTACAGCGCGCTGCGACTTATACATTTCGAGATATAAATTTTCAAAAGTACATTTCATAGTGCATTTTCAGTTTTTCA
Source organism: Pyrausta purpuralis (assembly GCA_963924145.1). Lineage (NCBI taxonomy): Eukaryota > Metazoa > Arthropoda > Insecta > Lepidoptera > Crambidae > Pyrausta > Pyrausta purpuralis. Next base: position 20,052 of record CAWUPE010000541.1, read on the forward strand.
GCCGTACTGAAAAATTTTCTTCGACAACCCTGTGTGCTTTCTTCTTAGATATTGTGCGCCTAGCCGAGACCTATCCGCGGACACCCCGTTTGCGCCGCTAACATCAAAGGAACGCAAAAAATTCGCAAAACATACGTTTTTCTTATACCGAACCGAGGTATAAAGGCTGGTAGCGATTTTCATAGAAAGTATACATTTTCAATACTGAAAGCTGAAATATTAGCACTTTTTGCGCTTCTATAAAATTTTATTTACTGGTTCCTATTTATTTACGTTAAAAGAAGCGATTAAAAGCATATATTTATATTTAATTTTGACATTTTTTGCATATTTTCGAATTCTTCATACAAATTTGGATCGAAATTTTTCTAAGTCTTTTTGCGTGAAAACTTTTTCAAAATTTTTTGTTTCTAAATCGTAGTGTCCGTTAATTAGAGCACGCCAAAATTGTTTACAGCGCGCTGCGACTTATACATTTCGAGATATAAATTTTCAAAAGTACATTTCATAGTGCATTTTCAGTTTTTCAGCCGTACTGAAAAATTTTCTTCGACAACCCTGTGTGCTTTCTTCTTAGATATTGTGCGCCTAGCCGAGACCTATCCGCGGACACCCCGTTTGCGCCGCTAACATCAAAGGAACGCAAAAAATTCGCAAAACATACGTTTTTCTTATACCGAACCGAGGTATAAAGGCTGGTAGCGATTTTCATAGAAAGTATACATTTTCAATACTGAAAGCTGAAATATTAGCACTTTTTGCGCTTCTATAAAATTTTATTTACTGGTTCCTATTTATTTACGTTAAAAGAAGCGATTAAAAGCATATATTTATATTTAATTTTGACATTTTTTGCATATTTTCGAATTCTTCATACAAATTTGGATCGAAATTTTTCTAAGTCTTTTTGCGTGAAAACTTTTTCAAAATTTTTTGTTTCTAAATCGTAGTGTCCGTTAATTAGAGCACGCCAAAATTGTTTACAGCGCGCTGCGACTTATACATTTCGAGATATAAATTTTCAAAAGTACATTTCATAGTGCATTTTCAGTTTTTCAGCCGTACTGAAAAATTTTCTTCGACAACCCTGTGTGCTTTCTTCTTAGATATTGTGCGCCTAGCCGAGACCTATCCGCGGACACCCCGTTTGCGCCGCTAACATCAAAGGAACGCAAAAAATTCGCAAAACATACGTTTTTCTTATACCGAACCGAGGTATAAAGGCTGGTAGCGATTTTCATAGAAAGTATACATTTTCAATACTGAAAGCTGAAATATTAGCACTTTTTGCGCTTCTATAAAATTTTATTTACTGGTTCCTATTTATTTACGTTAAAAGAAGCGATTAAAAGCATATATTTATATTTAATTTTGACATTTTTTGCATATTTTCGAATTCTTCATACAAATTTGGATCGAAATTTTTCTAAGTCTTTTTGCGTGAAAACTTTTTCAAAATTTTTTGTTTCTAAATCGTAGTGTCCGTTAATTAGAGCACGCCAAAATTGTTTACAGCGCGCTGCGACTTATACATT
>CAWUPE010000542.1:0-28085 GCA_963924145.1 Pyrausta purpuralis
CATTTACTTTGAACCCAACAGTAAATAAATAAATCACAAATTCTAAGAAAAGCACTAAGGCGAGGCATTTGAAGTGAATGAGATGAGTTACGGTTATCAAACAATGCAGAGTGTTATATACCGCCTGTTTGAGAGGAGACCTACTCTGTAAGTTATATTAATGTTTGCATTGTTTCTTCTAGCTGTACAAGACAATTTACTACCATACCTGCCTATTCAGGGTGTTGTTTTGGTCAGTGACATCCAACTCAGGGATGATAATATGAGTTATGCTTATTCTAAAACAAATATTTTCTTTAAATTCTGAGCAAGTTTTATACAAGAAAACCTGTTCACAACATTAAAAAAAAATTGCAAAACGAAATGGAAAACTCGCACCCTAGCGCTTAGCTTGCGCTTATCTACGAAATAATGCGCCGTAGCTAGTAAGCTACGAAGCGGCTACCTGGTGTTGGTAGTTTTGACTTGATCACTGTACCGCATAAAGAAATGAATTTTGTGTTTTTTTTTTCATTTAAAAATTATTTATATTATTTTATATTTTTTGGCATCAGTATCGTTTGTACAACCATCCCTGAGTAGCTCGTCGCTGACCAAAACAACACCCTGTATGTACCTATGTATGTAAATAATCACATGGTTTTAATTCTTTTTTCACGCTATCTAATCGGCAACATTTAATTAGATACGTGTCATGACACGTTACGTAATTACGTCTCATGTTATGTGTAACATGTGCACATAACATGAGACGTAATTACGTAACTTTAAGTCCACAGACTTAAAGTGACTCATCTCGGCTAACGGGCCAAAATATTGTATAAAAATCAATTACTCGATAGTCGGTAATGTGGCACAGTTTGACAGCACCATTTTCCAGCGAAGAGGAGATAGTTCGGAAATCGAACGCCAACATGCGCCCGTCATGAGAAAAAAAAGTGCGGAATTGTTAGTGCAATAATATTAAGCATGACTTGTTAAAAGAAAAGATGGACTATTCGGTAATATTTCACAATTGGCCTGTTGACATGATTTCATCGTGGTACGCTAGTGCATACATATAACCTATTAGTTAACATAGTTTTATTGCTTCACAGAAAGCGTAAAAAGCAGTGTATTTACCTCGGGCATAAAAGTGTTTTTGTCTTGGGCAAACTTAAATCCTGCGTTATACTCAAAATTTTACAATCCTTACGCTTCGCTCGCGATTTAAGGTGGCGCCCGCACCGCAAGACACCTTTACGCCCTGAATGAATAGTCTACTAATTCACGTTATCTGATCGGCAACGTTCAATTACACGTCATGTCAAGTTGACGAAAGACTCGTTTCAGCCTTCGGGTGGAAATATTGTATGAAAATCAATTAAGTTATAGTCGGTAATGTCGCCAACACCATCATCCAGCAAAGAGGAGATGCTCTAACCATAATGCTCGTATGAGAGAAAATAAGTGTAATTATTGGTACAATATTGTACGACATGATTTGATAAAAACGAGGATTGGCCGCTAATTTCACAAAAAAATAATTTATGAGTTCTTATTTTGTTGTAACACATCACAGTACACAGTACATGGAGTACACATTTTGTTGATACAGCGTGGCCATACCGGTACAAACATCTGACTTATTCAAGTCAAATATTATAATAATAATAATAGTCCTACACAAACCGGGAGTTGTCCTTGGATGCACTTTTATAGTGCATACAGGGATAATCGTCGGTTTGTGTTACACAGCTTTTAGATTAATGTTGTCAAACGGGCCTCTGCGTGTTGGCTTCGGCCCCATGTACGCCTTCCAAAGGTCCTGGACCTTGTGGTCCCGAGATAGGAAAATGACCAACATAATAATAATAATAATAAGAACAGATAATTGCAAAAAAATGTTTATTTACTATGTGTAATATATATGTATATTTTTATATATTGTATTTATTTTGTGTAAGTTTGAGTATATTTATTGAATATAAAATAATATGCAGTAATTTTAGTACGTTTATTTGTTACTATAAATATTAGTTAATTGTTACTTTTTTCTTGATTTTCTCTAAATTTCTTTTCGCTGCACCCATCGCTATCTCTCTGCATGACCTAAAGGTTTGACTAGCAGAGAATGCTTTTAGCATTAAGTCCACCTTTGTAGTCCACCAAGGGAGGCGCAAACGTGATCGCCCCAAACAAACTTGGCGGCGCACTGTAGCAGACGAGGCGAAAAGAATAGGCAAGACGTGGAGTGAAATGAAGCGTGAAACTCAAAATCCAACGCGATGGAGGACTGTTGGGGACCATAAGTCAAGTAAGTCCACCTTTGTACACTATGATTTGTGCAATAAAGTCTTTAAATAAATTAAATAAATAAAAAAATAAAATTAAAAACTATTTAGGACACAAAAACGTCACGGACCACTTACGAACGTCAAAAATTTGTCAATATCAATCAATTATGGCCCATATGGAGCTAGAACTTGTATCCTTATCTTTTGGGCCCTACTAGAGCTTTCAGCACTATTAGTTAACATTGCTTACCGTAAAAAGAAGAGTATTCACCTCGGGCATAAAGGTGTCTTTGTCTTAGGTAAACTTAAATTCCTCGCTACTCCTAGGATTTTCTACAACTAGGTAAATCCGCTTCGCTCCAGCCTTAAATCTACAACTCGTACGCTTCGCTCGTGATTTAAGGTGACTCCCGCGCCAAAAGACACCACTTAACTCGCTGGGCGAATAATCTACTATTTTGTGACTTTCTTGAAATTTTAATTACCAATTTAAATATATTTTAACTAAGCCTTCAGCTTCATCTTGCTAAAGTAATTCATCTATATATCAAATTTACTTAATCTAATCATATTAATACTCGTACAGATGATGTCTTGTCTTAATTATAGAGTAAGCCTTCTACTATGTAATTCAGAAGGGTTCGGTATTTGTGGGATCTTTTTGATTGCGTCGACAATTGACAAAGTACACTACGGGTAATACTTCTGGAAATGTCAGAAATGGTTTAAGTTACAAGTAATTCAGTTAATACATGTATCACTGCATTCATTAGGTACTTTAAACCAGCCGTGCTCCGCAACTTAATGATGGATATCCGCAAAGTCGCGCGTGATTCCATTAATGAATTGTAACTGTACTCTTCAAACTCAACTAAATAAACATCCTACTTTTCTTACTTCTCAAATGAAAGTTTAAACTCGGTAAACGCTTAAGTAGTCCTGTCCGAATAGTCGAGATTCCTGCGGCGAGGGGTGTCGCGGTGGCTGTCCACCGAACCACTGGCATTACTTAGCCACTCACTGCCCTTAGATATTCACGCAATATTCTGTCTATAGTACAGTGTGACTTATTAACGGTAGTTGGTATCTTAAATCAGAGCATGCAACTCCAAGTAAATGTTAATCGCGTAATGGATGGCTCCAAAAGGCTTGCATATTTCAATAAAAACGCTGTAGCTGAATTAAACGATACGCTAAAGCACCTAATGTTTTTGTAAGATCTTTTATTTATTCATCTGTAGTTGCAACTTAGCAGATATAAAGTCTTTATAATTACATATACTGCTGATAACTTAGTATCAAAAATATAATAAAGTTACCAAGATACTGTATGTACGAGTATGTTTTAACTTTCGATATCGTTCGAGCACAGCTGTTTACTTAGCAGACTCTTACATTTAGTTTTATTTATAAAACATAAGACATACAAACTTCTGCTATTACATAACATTCAACATTATATATTTGTTAAACTGAGAAAATAAATCCCAGCTAACACAATAGAATCCAGACGAATCTCGACATAGCGTGCGAGAAAGCGCTTTATCACTCGCCGCACATTGAATTCTAAAGGCTCCAGCGTAGAGCCTTGGTAAATATTAAGGCCACGATAGTAAATATCCAGTTCACGAGCAGGTCACGTGGCCGAGCCACTTGAAATGCGCACAGTGCAGAAGCAAAATTATGACAGTAAAAGTAATGACTATTTTCATTTTTAGGGTTCCGTAGCCGAATGGCAAAAAACAGAACCCTTATAGTTTCGTCAAGTCTGTCTGTCTGTCTGTCTGTCTGTCTGTCTGTCTGTCCGTCCGTATATCACAGCCATTTTATTCTGTTACTATAAGCATCACACTGTTGAAATTTAGTAGGAAGATGTATCCTGTTAACCGCTTACCGATTCTCATACAAAAAATTAAAAATAATGACATTTAAGGGGGGGGCTCCCATACATGAAACTAAAACCAAAAAAAAAAAATGACAAAACTATGTGTGTGGGGTGGGGTGTCTATGGATAGGTCTTTTAAAGTGTCATGAAGGTTCATTTTCTTTTAAAGTCTAACGATTCCAAAGAGGTAAAATGGCGTCCCCCCCATCTAAATTCTAAACCAAGCGAGCGTAAATTTTGAAAAAAATGTGTAATGTAGATCTTTACTTTCAACGAAAATTAGTTCGGACGGGGTCGAACGAGAAGTTTTTGAGATATAGCACATTTTCAACAACCGCAAACATAAATTTGTACTTCATACAAACACTATAAAAACAAAGTTATATTTGCAGTCAACAAAATATTGTGGTATTTTACTTAGTAGAAGTAAGTGGATGCCCTAATTCAGTTAATGTTGGCACGGAACCCTCAGTGCGCGAGTCCGACTCGCACTTGGCCGGTTTTTGTATTTACCCAGCTCTCCTGAAATAGAACTAAGAAATGTTACGCACTGAAAAAGTCAAAAATAATTTATTAAATTTAGGGCTGATTTTTCAATAGTCAGATAAAAAAAATATTATGTGGCCAATTTGAAAACGTCACCTAACTGTCAGTAATAATAGGTATCTTACACTTTTTTTAAATCTGTCGCTTTATAATTTCTCAGTGTGATAAGTTTTATCTGACCATTGAAAAATCGGCCCTTAGGACACAAAATGCCACTTATGAACGTCAAAACTGTTCGGAATCCCACAAAACTTATCTTGATATGGTACCTACTTGAATGCTTCAACTTTAAAAATCAATTTGCTGCGGATAAACAAATTTAATTTAAGATGCAGCAAATCACAAACGTGCCTGCCACATGAATTCTTAAACGTTAAACAAAATATGAACTTTTTCACTGCACCCGTTGCCATGTTTCTGCATGACTTCATGACTGACACATGACATGACTTTCGGTTTGACTGGCAGATAATGCTTTTCGCAACAACCCACGTCTATTTTCAAACTCCTTTTAATGGCATTCGTTAGTACCTTACGAGCAAATACAATATCTATAAAATAGTTCGTAATCCTTTCAGCGTTCTTCTCAATACATCCCTAAGTGTTTACCCCTCTATTTCAGCCTGAAGTATGTTCCAAAACTATCCCGATTGTGTGTTTTATTCATAAGGGAATAAGGCTAATGGTAATGGGTAAGAGTTGGCCAATATCGTAGTTTGATGCGTGGGACGTGAATATTTTATGAGTGAACTTGGTTCCGGAATGTACAATGGCAGACGTTCGGTGATGTGAGATGTACTCGTAGCTCAGAGTGATGAGACAAAAAATTAGTTTTTTTTTTAAATACAAGTTGATATTTTAATCAACTTCCAGATTTTGCGTAAATACTTCACTGATAAATATGAACTACTTTTACTAGTAAAATCGTGTAGAAAAGCTGTTCCATACATTTCGGTCGCAGGCCAATTGAACTTTTGTATGAAATAGCAGTTTTTTATTTCTTGATTTCACTTTTACTCCCATAGTAAAAGTTGTCCATATCCATTACAAAAGACTTAACATACAATTTTGAAATTGATTCAAATGTCACCCTGTATTTGTGTTCGTAATTAAATTATTCTAAATTCCACACATTCGTTGCTAGTAGGACTGTCTCACTTGTCAGTAAACAAGACTCAGACTTCAGAACTTAGGCTGGTCCAATTTTCTATCGTGATAGTTTCGTTAATTCGGTGGAAGATTTTATTAATTGCTAAGTTAGTGGCTGCCGGGATATTTGTTGATTAGTAAAAGTGGATTTCCACTCAAGTTAGACGCGTTGTTGTAACTAAGCCCAAAATGAAAATTCAAAATTATTATTATTCAAGGTAACATTGATCCATATAAAATATTCTCAATTAGTCATAAAATTAACTATACCAATATAATAGTAATACAATATATATAAAAAAAATACTTGTGGCACTCGGATGCTGCCACGCTAAAGCTATTGCATAGCATTTTTTTAGCAACTTATGCAATTATAATTATTTCGTTAGTTTATTTATGCAACCAATGCCACCTAAAGGCGGGTTGCTGAACAAAAGAGACAAGCATGATATTTCAAAAAGTCATTAAAAGTTCTGCTATTCATCGATAGACGTGTCGTAAATTTTAAATAAATAGCTGCTATCATTTATTCGAACTGGTACTTATAACTGTTAAACTTAAATTTATTTACTGGCAACACCGATATATTTTTGGAGGGGAGTTTTGTATTCGGGGAGAGCGCGGAGTTCGGCAGTTCAGTTGGTTTGTGGCATCAAGTTGAAGAGGTTGTACCTGAAGTTGTACCCTGTTCGAAGAATAAAAGTCTTGAAGAAGTCTCAGTGTTATAATTTCTCTACAGACAGAAAAACTAAAGAGTATCACCACTGTGCCGGTCGGAGTGGGGGTGTTAGGTTATTTTCGTTACGGAATTTCCGGATTCGGTCTCCACGCTCAAGACCCGCGATAAAAGCTATGCAATAGCTTAAAAACACATTGTTATTTGTAATGACATGGCTGCTTTCCACAAACTACCCACTAGTTCCCGTATTATGTGAGCGAAGACGAGCGCGATGGAAATCCCGCAGATAACAAAGGCGCTCACGACGAATATGCCGTTACTGTGCATTTCTGAGGTACGGGTTATTGTTTAAGAAAATACGCCCGAGACATTTAGTTTGCGTAGCTTTTAGCATACGCAACTCATGAGGTTGGTGAAGTTAGAATAATTTTACAAGTATTTCCAGGTTTAATTCTAAGTTTTACTTTATTCTAGCAGTCTGTGGGTGAAGTGTACGCAAAAGCAGTTTGACGCCCTTCGTATACAGTATAATAATGCGTTTAGGATGTTGTCGGGGCTGCCCCGGCAACATCATTCTACAGATGCTTTCACAAAGATTTGGCTGTCCATATATTAACCACCGTTTCATATGATGACTAACACCCAAATGCAATTGGTGGTTCATATGATGACTAACACCCAAATGCAATTGGCGTCTGGGCTAATTGAATTGAATCTAATTTTATTTCATTTATGTAATTTATTCTTATTTGTACACAATTTAGTTGAACAGCTAAGGTAACGGACATAGCCTTGAGAATCAGTAAGCTCAAGTGGCAGTGGGCAGAGCACATAGCGCGAAGAACTGATGGCCGTTGGGGCAGGAAAGTTCTATATTGGACCAAAGACGCAGCGTAGGACGTCCACCGACAAGATGGACAAACGACCTTATAAAGATCGCAGGATCAAATTGAATGCAGACCGCTAGTGATCGTTGCTGTGGAAAGCCGTGGGGGAGGCCTATGTTTAGCAGTGGACCTCCTTTAGCTGATAATGATGATGATGATGAAGTAGACAATTTAATTATTAATGTTATAAGGCAGCGGCTTGATATCCTTATTTTTTAAACCTTATTTTGGATGACGGTTTTTTTATTTTGGCATGTTTTTTACCATTTAAAAAAAACTAGCAGTCGCCTGAAACTTCGTCTGCGCGTTTTGGTTTTACTCAATCGGAGTAAAAGCATGGGCAAATGTTTTATATCCTGCAACCTTTAATAGCCTATCTACAGATTACTCTTATTAGACCAGTGGGTAGATCCTGAAATAAGTGAGCACAAACAAAAAATCTCATAATATTACAATAGATAGAAGTATGGATATTTTTTTTGTTATATTTTATGAGCAACGGCTCGGCCTTTAATCTGGTGAAAGTTACAAAGAGATATTTTTAGATAGATTATCCTTTTCTATCGAAATCGAAATACTGCACCTATCGGCAATCATTTTTCTTTTGTGAGCTAGTATTCATCAGATTTAGCAGGACACACTGGTGTTTACCACAATTCCCACATACAACTATAAAACAGGCCAGTGCCAGGGAAAAGCACCTTTGCCTAAATCATTAAATCTAATTTTCTTATAATTGTCAGAAAACGCCATTGAAAACACGTGACAAATATAAAAATGTACCACCTTGACGTTTTGTGATTATGAATTTGACAACTAAGTGAAAGGGACGGCAGTAGATATGAATGAGATATGTATGAGTCAGAGCAAATCACCACCAAATAACTTTATACCCCTTTTTCAACCCCATTAGGAGATACATTTCAATAAAATACACGGGTTTCGTCAATTCTGTAAAAAATTGTGTATGCAAAATTTGAAGTAGATTGGACCAAGAAATCACGTTGTAACTATACAAACTTTGCCCTCCTTAAAAGGAGTAGAATTTCAGAAAATCCTTTGTTAAAGGATCCCTACGTTATACAAAGAAAACAGCCTCCAAGTATCAAGACTCCACGATCAACGGCTTAGGCTGTGCGTTGATCCGTCAGTCAGTCAGTGGTTCACGACAGTTCAGGACAAGGCATTTTATAAGTACCTCTATACATAAATCTTTGCTACTCTTTCAAATAGTTTTAATTACCTTCACAATTTTATATTTAAGTCCAAAAATTCGAGTGGAATATTTCATATACTTACACCACATAAGCTTCCACCCTCCACTCAACAACTTAATCACAGCCATTTTGTACCCAGAAAACATCATAGAAAGCTTCAAAGCTCTAAAAGAGTGGGTCTCATTAAAATAATTATGTAAATGCTAGTCAGCAGCAGTGTGTGCCTTTAAAACCCTCTCGACCTCTCGGCCTCTTAACGACACGAGGCCAGCATAATACAAATCTCCCAAATTCGTCAAAGAAAAAGGATAAACTTGTTAATGTACTCGTACCTACCTATGGGCATGTGCCCATGTAGGTATGTAGGTAGGTACGAGTACATTAACAAGTAAAAGGAACTCTGTTGGCTCCTATGATTTTCTGGGACAGCTACATATTTTTCTTAGTCAGAAAATTTGACGGATTCCTTGTTAGAAAATTGATTGCTGTGGTTTTCAAAAAAAAAGTTAGTTTTTAAGGTTTCCAACTTAAAAAAAGGACACACAGACACCGATTTCAAATAAAAAGAAAGAAACGACGTCACAAACACACACACACACACACACACACACACACACACACACACACACACACACACACTTTAATAACAAAAAAAAACATCCATAAATATAGAAATGTCTTAACAAAGAAAAAATAACAAAAAATAAAAACAGGTACACAAATGCCAGCCAAGCAGTGCGTGTGAGAATCTGTGACGTTCGAACTAATAGGACCACACTCAGCATGAGCCAGGCCCACTAGAGGACCTGACGCTGGTTTTCAGTGGGCCCTACCGAGTAAGGTGCACATTACACCTTCCGCTGTTTTATGTAATTCTAGCTACGAGTATTAAAGCTATTCAAGCTATGTGTAAGTGAAGCTTACATTTCAGTGACAGAGTTTATTCCACCTCTTTTGGCAGTAGTCCACCCAAGTTGGCACTGCTAAGCCTTTTATTTTATTTTATTTGTTGTGATACGCAAAACAGAATATTCTTCAGAACCAAGCTAGAGATATGTTCTCTTGGCACTCGCACTGTTAGTAAAAACCGATAACGAGTTTTCGTTTTTACGCATCGTAAAATCATAAATTATCTTAGTGTATTTTCTTCCGTCACTCTTTTTAACTATGCATACTTTTAACTACATCTGTTAGTCTTTTGAGCTCAAATAAGATTACTATTAGTAAACAAAGTTGTAAGATAAAAGATTTCATTACCTATTCACTTTACTCTGATCCGGTAAACTCTAATGAAATAGAAGTGAGTTTTAGCCTTTGTAGATGAGTTAGCTTGCCAGAAACACAACTATTGGGAATATTTTTTTGGTTTTAGTTTCATGTATGGGAGCCCCCCCTTAATTGTCATTATTTTAATTTTTTTGTATGAGAATCAGTAAGCGGTTAACAAGGTACATCTTCCTACCAAATTTCAATTGTGTAATGCTTATAGTTTCAGAATAAAATGGCTGTGACATACGGACGGACAGACAGACAGACAGACAGACTTGACGAAACTTTAAGGGTTCCGTTTTTTGCCATTCGGCTACGGAACCCTAATAAATCAAGCTCACTTATGTGTCTACATTGATATGAGGGTGAGTACCTGCGGAGTGTCGTGCGCGTGATAATGTACGAGTAGGTAGTCTCACAAGTGCGGCCCACATAGATGTTTTGATCTTTCGAAGTGCAGGGAGGGACTTTGGTAGTCGAAATTCTCTTTAAGGTGCTACCCGGATTTTTAACGCGCACACTAGCGCCACTTTAGTAGAAAAATCATAACTCGGTAAATAAAAGACCAATCGAAAATCTGATTAATGCGATTGTACCTCTGGTTAAGGGTTTAGACACAATGTTTAAGTTCAATAAAACAGAGTTATCTGCAGTTACACTTAGAAAAAATGCCAAAAGTGGCCATATTTAGCAGTTTTTCTAACTCTTACTACAGTAAACTACTTTAGAAACAATTTAAACGTACTGAATAAACGATAGAACCTGTACTACAATCGTGACTACCAGATTTTTGAACGGTGTTTTATTTAACGAGTTATGATTTTTCTACGAAAGTGGCGCTAGTGTGCGCGTTGAAAATCCGGGTAGCACCTGAATCATGACATTTTCATTCCTTCAATTATAAATAAAATCAAAGTTACCGATATTGCAATGAATCGTTTCTACTAAACTAGATAAATAAAGCAGTATAAATAATATAATATTTTTACCTTTTTATGCGTGTGGAATAAATAATTTATTTATTTATTAAATCATTTATTTCAGGCACAAAGGCCCACTAGATACCTTAAAGACCAACATAGATATAATAATATTAAAAAAAATAAAAAACAAATGAGACACTATTTTGCCGGCGTAGTGTTGCGCATCTAAAAAAATACGTGGTTGCTTTTTTATATACAAATTATCCTTTTTAAGATAAAAGCACACAGTGCGTACGCGTTTAGATTTTTATCATACTGGTCTTTATAAATTGAGCCCTAAGTAACTCCCTGTACACTCATCCGGACACCGCGTTTGATCGCTCACTGTTCGGTTATTCTTTGTTATTTACACAATATGCGACCCACACCTTGCGCCGCAACCCGCCGCAATTTATGGCAACGACTTTCGATTAACTATATTGTGTGGATATTATCTTCTGAAGACTCATGTATACTTATGGTTTAGAATGTTTTTAACACTTACAGTGACATATTTTATATTCTTGAGGAATAAGAAACCAAAAATGGCGCACGGGCGGGACTTGAACCAGCTACTTTCTGGCTAACGGCTTCCAATTGAGCTACCGTGCCGTCAGTCCAACTGCGTGAAATTACTGGTCTCTTATGAAAAAAACCTACGTCATTACGCGTGCCATCTGCGCTATCTTCCTTAACTTTACTTTCCACAAAGGAAAACATGGTCGCTCGCATTCTTATAGAGTAAAATTTAACTTAACCAGGACTTAACATAAAGTAATAAATTTTTGGCTATAATTAAATAACAGAGAAATTGGTACTCTGACATTAACCACAATAAGTAATCAAACCATTACTGTAAATAATTAATGGAATCAGGCGTTACTTTGCAATAATTCCGCCGAGGCGACAACATCTCCTGAGGATGCCACGTGTAGTGGCAAAACGCGTCGAGGTTTTTTGCACGTTGATGTTGGGTACTAATAATTGCATCAGCTGTGCCGCATGCGTATTGACGGAGGGCGGGTGGTGCATCCTGCATTTGCCTGAACTAATGCTAAACGCGGTGACGGTTCGTTTTGTTAGTTGCCTGCGCCGGCGTCGCTTAGCGAAAATTTAAAGCAAAATAATTTTAGAAATTTCAACTTATTACTGTAAATTGCAGCCAGGATTACACATTTTTTTACTGTGCTTCATCCTAAAGAAGATGATCGAAGGCAACATCGCAAAACTAATAAACAACTCGCGAAGTTTATGGGCAGGTCAAGAGGGTAGTGTAGGCTTTTGGTATTCTTAGTTACTTTTGTGCCTTACTGAAATATTCACGATAGCGATATCAAAATTAAGTAAATATAAAGTTGAAACTCGAACTATCTAAACTAAAGGCTTAAAAACTAAAATTACGTATACACTCAATTGAACGCTAACGCGTAGTATTTAAATAGTCTTGCCCTTAAAACCATATAATAGTAGATTGTTCATTAAGGGAATAAAGTAATATCTTACGGCACGGGCGCAATCTTGAGTCACGCAAAGCAAAACAAAGTAATAGAGAATTCTGAGTGTAGCGAGAGTTTTAAGGTCCACACGAAGACAACTTTTTTCGCGTGGTGAATACTCTGCTTTTCGCTTCTCTTTGTGAGGCAATTTACACTTGAACTCCGGCAATGCGCTGTATTAAATCACAAATTAACAAATTTAAATTTTGATACGATTCAGTTACGTAAGTATTTTGATCTGAAAGAACTGCCCCCCTATCCGTAGCCGAATGGCAAAAAACGGAACCCTTATAGTTTCGTCAAGTCTGTCTATCTGTCTGTCTGTTTGTCTGTCTGTCCGTCCGTATGTCACAGCCATTATATTCTGTCACTATGAGCATCACACTTTTGAAATTTGGTAGGAAGATGAATCCTGTTACCCGCTTTACGATTCTTATACATATAATTTTTTAAGCCAAACTTATACGTATGGGGTTTTGGGTTACTATGGATAGGTCTTTTAAAATGAAAAAGAGGTTTTTAAAACAATTTTCTTTAAAGTCTAACGTTTCATAGCTAGATGCTTCCAAAGTGGTAAAATGGGCGTCCCCCCATCTAACTTCTAAACAAAGCGAGTGTAAATTTAAAAAATTATATGTTATGTAGATCTCAACAAATAAGTACTTTCAACGAAAATTGGTTTGGACGGAATCGAACAAGTAGTTTTTGAGATATAGTACATTTTCAACAACCGCAAACATAACTTTGTTGCATTGCATGATATGCAAACACTATGAAAATCAAAGTTATATTTGCTTTCAACACAATATTGTGGTATTTTAACTAAGTGGAAGTAAGTGGATTCCCCAATTTAGTTAAAGTTGGCACGGAACCCTCAGTGCGCGAGTCCGACTCGCACTTGGCCGGTTTTTTTCTAAATGGCTTGGTCAACAATTCAAAATTATATTACGTAACAAAATCCTTTGAACAAACCTTTTCCTTACCATAATTAATGTCATTTTTATTAAGGTTAATAAATAAAATAAGATCTTCTTCTTCTTCTTTTTCTTTTGTGGCGTCGAACTTATGATAAAATATGATAAACACACTATTTTCACATTTTCCAAACAATGACAATTTACTTCTATAAATTTTCCACGATCCAAGGCATTGAAATATGGTGTGCCTTGACATACAGCCAATCCACTAAGTATTTACACACTTTTTTCCTTTTAAACCGACTAAAAAAAGGAGGAGGTTATCAATTGGACTGTACGTTTTTTTTTGTATCTATGTTACCTCATATCTCAGTCGTTTGTCGACCGATTCCAAAAATTGTTTTCGCCTATTTAGAGGGTATACCTTCTAGTTGGTCCCATTTTTTTTCAATTTGGGATCTGATGATGGGATCTTGGTATAATCGAGGGCAACCCTCAAATTTTAAAGGCACGTATAGTGTTTCTTTACTTGAATCTTAATGTTGACGTGTTGTTACGTCTAATAGTCAATATCTTGTGGGGCTGAGCTGATAGTGGAACTCCTTAACGCTTAGGAGTTCCATTCTCCTGTATTCTCTAAAAATGAAGAAATAAAAATAACTTTAAAAAAAGTAAAAACCGACTTCAAAACCAAAATGCACTAAAAAGTCTTAAATAAACTCTTGACTATTGAAAGGAAAGGAACCCATTTTAGGCAAACAATTTCTTTTTGGAGTCGGTGCCATCACTTTGACCAACAAGCATCAACTATCACAGCACTTTTTTTAAAGTTATTTTTCTCTTTGAGATCGCGTGGCTATCTCGATTTTCGAATTATGATCTCTTTGGTGCAACCTCGCGCTTACTGCCGCATTCATACGAGCTCGTCTTCCAAATTCATATCACGTCATTACACAACACGGGCCGCGATGGATTTTCAAACAACATTTCATCATTTCGGCCCGCGAGCTTAGATGTCTCTCTTTAATTTAACATTATGTGACGTTAGTCATACGTTGCAAGCTAGTGAAGCGAAAAATCATCGAAGTGCTCGTAGCGCAGTGGTAGCAGTGCTTTGGTAGTGATACCGAAGTGAAGCAACCTACAGAGCGGTCGTGTTTAGACGGGTGACCATTCCGACCATATAAGTGACGAATATCACGAGCATCTCCGTGCTTCGGCAGGCACGTTAAACCCGTTAGTCCTGGCTAATATCGGTTTATATTAGTCGTTAAGCCTAGTCAGAGGCCTTATGGGCGGCTTAATAACATCTGACAGCAGGGTTAGTCGCCTGCTTTGAAAATACCCCTCACACCAGTCCGCACTGAGCCCGTGTGGTGAAGTATGGCTCAAACTACCTCATAGTTTAGGTAAGGCCTTTGCCCAGAAGAAGGACGGTCGAATCTAACTTTACTTTACTTTTAAAGAAGCACGAAAAAAAAAAGTTGAGCACCAATATAAAAAATGGGAGGTTTGAATTATAGGTGTACACGGTACACTTGTATGAAATCATAAATCATATAATCATAAATAAATCACAAATCATAAAAATCTTTTTTGTGGATCACAGGTTAAGAAAGTTGAACAATGGTAGAAGTACTATCTGTGTCCTGCCTCTAGCTAAGGTGTACAATGATAGAAGGGCACATGTTAAATACAGTTAATACAATAATAATTAAGGTAAATTCAATCGATTACAAAAATAAATTAAAATTAAATATGTCAGTCAGAAGCTCTCTCCGTCCCAAAATCATTAATAGTATAGAAACATTTTCCAATTAAATATTCATGCAATTTAGATTTAAATAACTTAATGTCGTTCAAGTCTCTGATTGTTTTCGGAATTTTGTATGACATATTTATGTATGATTCCTTCAGACACAGCGAATGAAACATGAAAACTTTGTACATGAACCCTCGAAAGTACCTCCAAATTGCAATTTCTGAAGTTTTCACATTTCGCAGTAACACTCGGCAGGCGACAGGTATCCACCTACTTAAATAAATATCGCCACTTAAGATTTGAGCCTCATCCCGCGAAATGTTCGGAGCGATCTGAGGCAATACTAAGTCTACATTATGTATGAGGCTTGTGAAATTCCGTATCTAATTCTAAACTCTATTTCTAGATTTCAGAGTCGAGTTTTGGATGAATGTTGGTAAGATCAGGGCTGTCCTCGGCTGGCTGAATGAATGATGCGTATTTATGAGAAATCGATAGAGTTTCTATTCTTTGCGATCGTGAGGTGAACGGCCATTCGTTGAAGGTTGAAGTGAACCAACTTCGATATTTATTTCAGGGCTTGTTTCTTGTGGTTAAATAATTATGTAACCTTCATTTGATCGCCAGTGCATAACTAGGATATGATACTTATTCAGACCTTTGCTAAATACATAAAATATTCAATTTCGCTATGAATGTTACTCGTACCTCACTTTAAATTCTCCCTAAACTTAAAACCCTAAATAAATCTCCACGCAATAGAGTGCAATGTACCACCTGAATTCTGTCACCTATGATTTACAAATAAATGATTTGATTTGCTCTTATCATGATTATATTTGATATTATCTTAAGATAAGGTCTTACGCCCTCATGTCAAAATGTTTCCTCAATTCCAGCACACTCTTACTTTATATAATCGGTATTCTTTTGAGGGAAAGATTGTTAAAATCGAGGTACCTCACGAGCTACCATAAGAATACTTATATGTTCTCAAGAGCTACCAACCAAAGTCAAAGAATCTTAATGATTGTTCGTTTTTTATTAAATTTACCTTCAAGGTTTCTTAGTTGAGTCGGTGTCGAGGTAGTTTCAAAAAAGGTCTTAACATATACGGGTTTTAGAATCATTTCTAACATAATTATAAAACAAAGTCTGTTCTGGATAAAATCAAAAGTTATGCACGGGTTTTTAATAATATATAGTATGGCCAAAACAGTGACGACCAAAAAATTTTTTGGTAACCTTACATCCAGGGGGTCAATTACCTATACCATATTAATGATAACTAAATTTTGTACTTTTCAAGGCTGTTTTTTTTTCCTAACTTTTGTTATTCTTAGTTTTAGCTAGCTCATATTTTTCTAAGTAAATTTAATTTAGAAGGATTATACTTTAAGAAAAAGACCACCATAACACCATAAAAAGTGGAGTAATTATTTGTTTAAGAGTTCTTAAAATTTGTAAATAAAATTAATATTTCGAAATCCTACGAAAATTCGGCTAGCATACATAGGCATATTTGTATAGCCCTGGATGTAGGGCTTCCAAAAAAAAATTTTGGACGTCACTGTTTTGGCCACCCTGCATAAACATAAAGGAAGTTTATAAAACTAAAACCCGTCTACTTAAAACACGCTCTAAAAAGTACGAAACAAGAAAATAGTCTTAATGGATAGCCGTGGTCGTATGCCACTTTGATTTTATTTATCTGTTTTGCTACAGAAGATACGACTTCGGCTATCCTTTAAGACTATATTCTTGTTTCGTACTTCTTAGAGCGTGTTTTAAGTATTAAGTTTCATAAACTTTCGTTTTATTTTAACTTATGTTTGAGTTATGTAAATTTGTGTTTGTTATAATTGTTATGCAAGAGCAGACCTAATATAGTACTTTACACCTTATTCTTCGGCTTCCAACAACAACTCATTTGTCCAATTATGATAAAAAGTTAAGCTAAGGAACAAATGAACATCCATACCCACATACATACATACGTACAGGTCAAAATTATAACCCTTTTGCTTCGCCGTAGTCGGGTAAAAAGCAGTATAATTTTTCAAATAAATTTCGAATGCCCTTGTTTGAGTTCGGATGGACGAGTTGCTATTAGTTTATAAATTTATTTCATGCTTCGCTCTACACCTAAATTATATCTTTTCCAAGATTAATCTCCAAAAATTACTGACTAGGGAGCTGTAACACTTTTTTCATATCCCCATAAAGTTGTTCTGTGCCAAGCACTCAGGTCATTAAAAGTTAAATGCAATCAGTTTAATGAAGAGCCGTGTCCTGCGCCTGATGGATGAGCCCATTTGCCAAGTGCAGCGAGGACCCGCGATCGATTCCCAGAAACACCAGGCTAATCAATCAGAACGTATGTTTTTATAGAGATTGAGACCCACACTGCGTTGAGTAAAACACAGTGTAATACGAATCCGTGATTAATAGTATATTTTTGAATGAACGGAAATATCAGCGAAATTATTAGCTGGTTGCTATTGTAAGAAAGGATGAAGCATTTGTTAAACCTTAATTACCGTAAAATAAAGAAAGATGCTTAAGTTTTTTGCATTGAAATGGTAGATCAAGTATCATTATTCTTGTTTTGCTACATTATTATAACATTTTGATTCATTCGCTACGTACAGTTTTGATATGGTACTGAAACTCTGCATTAGAGCACAGTTTTGGTGGGCAGTTCTCGTGCAATTTCTATACTAAAAAGTTTCACAGGATCAAATTTTCTGTCGAAGAAAAATTTTATTCGATTTGTTAGGGTCACGATTTCTACGTATTTAGATTTTGTTTGTGCATAGTGTTTTTACGTGAAGACATTTTACTATTTTCTTTTTAGGTTGTTACATAGTAAAAATGGAACCTTTCTTTTAACTTACCTCCTGCGATAGTTAAAGGTTTTTATTGCAATTCTTTCGTCTCATTTCTGCACTGCAATTCGTTTTATCATTGCATTTAAATTTGTTTCATGAATCTTGAGATTGATTTGTAGCTAGCTACCCAAAACAAATATGTATTTCATCAAGTTTGACACTGGCGTTGACAGCTTAGAAGTATTATTTTCCCGTTGCCACAGATTATGTAGCGATTCGGTTTGTTGAGCTCGTTAGCTCAGCAATTTCATCTTTCCAATTATTTTTGTTTTGATTCTTAATTTGTTTAATTTGCTTCCAATTAATTCAGAGTTCAAATATTATCCCTTTTAAATATTTATTTAAAATTCAATTAGATTGTAATAGTTTTTTATTCTACGTGTCTATGGTCGTTTGGTCAAATCAGTGACAGTGACAGTTGTTGATATAAAAGTACTGGTCATCAGATTCCGGGTCTTTTTTTCTTGATTTTGCGTCGTGAAGTTCACATCAACCTTTCCACCGCCCAACAGTGCCACCAGCTTCATAGATCAGTCCCCGAGACCGTTAACTCAATTTCAAATCTTTTAATTGTAAGTATTCTCGCATTTTGTGCGATTTTCCAAGTTACTTTGAGTTCTTTGAGGTTGTGTTGTTTCGAAAACTAACTTTTGTGGTATTTCCCTCGTCCTCGCAGAATTTTTGGAGGTCTCAGGAGACGACGTGGCAGGCGTGATACAGCAGTCGACTCGGCGCTGAAATCCGTCATTCCAACCCCTTTTGAGGTAAATTTTTCATTTTTATTCTTGCTGGAGGGTAGATAAAAAGGTCGCGCCCTATTGTTTACAAATTTAGGTTTTTCATTCCAAATTCACTTTATTTAAGATTTCCCATAGCATTATCGAAGTAAATTCACATTTGAAAAGCCTTTATTTGAGATAATTTCCCCCCTTTTTGAATATTTTTAGTACTGGTTGTGACAAACCATAAAATAGGTCTTTTGTCACTTTCCAGGGGTTTTTTTGGTTTTGCTTTGATTTTATCCCGTTACCTCCTCTTCGGGTGCCTTCGGGATCTACGTTTGCGGAGAACCCCGGCCTGCCGAATCCGCTCCAGGGTCTCCGATTTCTCTCCGGCCCGAGGCATCTACCCCGGTAACCCGTATAGGGATCTTACTCTTTCTTATAATACGGTGCTGCACGCCAGCTGCCTGGCGCCCACTACCTTCATTTTTATTTAATTTTTACATTACTCAAAGTTAACATTGTGATTGCTCCCTAAATCATTTCATACGTCCGATACGTATCTCCGGTCTCACCCCAAAGTCTACCCACAACCTCCCTTTGTGTTCTGCCATAGGCTAGACCGGCTCTTTTTTTTAATATTGTTTAGTTTAGTGATTTATTTAATTGTTTAACTAATTTTGTAATTTAAACTTAAATTAATTATTTAATAAATCCGATATTTAAAGGACTATTTTTATTATTTAACAGTAGCGCCCGTACGTTTGGCCAGTAGATTTTGGGGAGTTTGTGTCAGTTGCTGCAAACTGAGATCGGTCCCGAATACCCCGTGTGGTTCTCGGGTTAGAATAAGGCCACCCCGGCACTTGCTCAGGGAGTCGTAGGAGGCGACTGAGAGCTCACCTGTTTTTGACAGTGTGCGACCTTAGGTCTGTTTTCTTTCTTTTAGGCCCTCAAGGCTTATTTGTTTTTTTGTTTTTTTTTTGTTTTAAGCTCTTACTTTTCCGTAAGGCTTAATTTTCTTTTTCTTTTTTAAGCCCTTAGGGCGTTATTTATTTTTTCTTTTACGCCCCTCAGGCATTTATTATATAAAACTAAATTTTCATTTAGGAGCAAGTTTTTTTTTAAATGTCTGTACTGTTGTTACTGTATTAAGACTGTTTTTGTCTGCGGTTTTTTATTTAAACGTCTGTACTGTTGTTCTTGTATTAAGACTGTTTTTGTCTGCGGAGATTTTTTTTTAAACATCTGTACTGTTGTTATTGTATTAAGACTGTTCTTGTCTGTATTGTGAGGGACTTGAGCCGACCTTTTTTTTAAATTTTAAATTTTAATTCATACTTATCAATTTGAAATGGAGCATCCAATTAATTTTAATCTTTTGAATAAGGACGAGTTAATTTATGAGGTAGAAATTCGTGGAGAAGTACCTGAGGCCACTGTTGAGTGCACTTAAAAAACAAATTCGTGTCCTGGGAAAGGAAATACCCTCCTCCGGGCGCGCGCGACGAGTGTCAATATGACACTACGTCGCGCGCCCCGGACGCGGAATTAGAGTTTGTCACCACAGCCTCTCAAATATTGACGTCCTTATGACTGCTTCATCTAATCTTAAGAAATTAAACCGGGTCAAAGCTTTTGGCTTGTCACCTATACCATCGTTTGTCGCGAATTGATGTGAAGCCAGACATCAAGGATCACTGTCGACTCTGGAAGCGAGAGTTAATTCCCTCCTTTCTAGGCTCGAGAGGATGACCTTCAGCTTCCACAGTACCTTTAGTTCGGTCGACGAGGTTCCTGCTACCACACCTGCCACCGCTCCATTGTGTTCTCCATCTCCAGTTTTGGTTTCGTGCAGTAGTGAGAAGTCCGTTAGAAACTTGAATCATCGTTTTGACGGCCACTCGTGCGTTCGCACTTACTCAGACGCTGGAGGAGCTCGCGCACTCCAGGGAGATCAGCGAGGCGACTTTGTTTAGGTCAGCTTATGAACTTTTTACAGGTATTGCTTTGGTGTGGTACCGCAGTGTTAGAGATACCGTCTGCGATTGGTCTTCGCTAAGGCGTCTCTTGATCGAGGAATTTTCTCCCCCCGATTTCGATAGGCGTCTAATGGACGAGATCCGTAAGCGTACTCAAGGCCACTACCGAACCAGCTTTCATCTATATCGCTATAATGGAGAATTATTTTAGTAGGTTGTCCTATTCAGTCAGTGAGTCTGAAAGACTTCACATTATTAGATTTAATATGAGGCCTAATTATATTTTGGCGTTGGCTCTTCACTCTATAGACAATATTTCTCAATTAAAACACAAATGCAAACTGTTAGAACATAGTCTTGCTTACGCTGGTGATTTTAAAGAACCCCCTGAACCAAATGACGCCACGCTCGCGAGTGACTTGTCATATGTTGCGCCAAAGACTCTACTCAAGCTAGAGGAAGTGAAACAGGTAGATGATAACTTCTGTAAAAGGTGTCGCAAAGAGGGTCACACACTTAGCGGGTGTAATTCCAAAGAAGTCGTATGCTTCAAATGCGGCAAAAAAGGAGCGTACGCAACAATTGTTCTAATTGTCTGCCTAGTTCTAGCAAGTCTCAAAAATCCGACTCTCGCCAGTCAACAAAACTTGTAGGGCTGAACAGCTGTAATAATTTAAAACAAGATTGTGATTCTCGTCATAAAGTTGCTTCGGTTCATTATTTAACTCATGGGATGAGCGTCCTCATTTAACGGTTTCCATTTGTGGTTCTAAATATTTCGGTTTAACTGGATTCTGGATCCAGCGATTTCTATTTTAGGTTCCGATGCGGGTTCGCATTTTTTCCGAGCAGACACACGTTACACAGTGACAATAATATCAAGAATATTGTTACTGCTAACGATTCTGTGGCTTCTGTCTCGGGTTATATTTCTTTGGTGGTAACCTTAAAGGAAACCACAAAAGTAATTAAATTTCACCGTCGTTCCCGACATTTCCACTCCAATTATTTTCGGAGTTAATTTTTGGAAGGCTTTCAATTTGGCCCCAAGCATTTTTAATGATCTTCCTTGTGAAGTTTTTCCTTCTGATAAATATCTGTCTCTGAAGTTCGTAGACTTCACGCATTCGTTGACCTAGACCCTGATCAGACACTCCCGGCCAATGAGATTATTGAGCGTTATAACCGTACAGTTATGACTGCTGTGTCTTTACCCGTCGAAAAGGATGCAACTTGCCGAAATATACAGTTTGCTATGAACACCGCCACTAGCGAAGCCACTCGTTTTACTCCATTCTTTTTAGTCCACGGGCGAGAAGCTGTCAGCTCGGGTGAAGTGTTCGGTACAAATACTTCTTCTCTTCCCCCCTTCTGATTTTGCATCTAGAGATTCTCATGCCCAAAACCTTGGTGCCTTGAAAGACATATTCGAGCACGTTGAGCAAGCCTTGGTCACTGCCCTTGGTCGTAGCGCCAAATATTATAATAGGGTAGGCGACAGTTGGAATTTAAAGTAGGTTACACTGTGTGGAAGAAAAAATTACCCGCAGAGTGACGCTTCAAAGTTCTTTATGGCCAAATTAGCTCCCAAGTACGAAAAATGTAAAGTGGCTCGAAAAGTTTCACACCTGGTGTATGAGTTGGAGGACGCAAATACGGGCAAGTCACTCGGTTCTTGGCATGTCAAGGATTTGAAGTCAAGCAGTAGTAGTACTGGACATAACTTAGTTATTCTATCATTTAATTCCTTGTTTTAGCGTCTTGCGCTCTTATTTTATTTTAGTTTTAGGTGTCGCTGTTATCGACGGACGTGTGGCCCGCAGGTCATCCCATGCTCGCCACACACCGCCGCCGACGACACCTCCTCTTCATTTCTGTCCGTCCTCTTTGTGGAGGGTATCTTTTAGTCAAGCTTCAGTTGTGCTTTCTCTTAGTGATGAGCCGGAGGGCCAGCTCGAATTTTACTTACGTAAAATTCTTCTAATTGGGGGAATACTGTTACGTAGTAAAAATGGAACCTTTCTTTTAACTTACCTCCTGCGATAGTTAAAGGTTTTTATTGCATTCTTCGTCTCATTTCTGCACTGCAATTCGTTTTATCATTGCATTTAAATTTGTTTCATGAATCTTGAGATTGATTTGTAGCTAGCTACCCCAAAACAAATATGTATTTCATCAAGTTTGACACTGGCGTTGACAGCTTAGAAGTATTATTTTCCCGTTGCCACAGATTATGTAGCGATTCGGTTTGTTGAGCTCGTTAGCTCAGCAATTCATCTTTCCAATTATTTTTGTTTTGATTCTTACTTTGTTTAATTTGCTTCCAATTAATTCAGAGTTCAAATATTATCCCTTTTAAATATTTATTTAAAATTCAATTAGATTGTAATAGTTTTTATTCTACGTGTCTATGGTCGTTTGGTCAAATCAGTGATAGTGACAGTTGTTGATATAAAAGTACTGGTCAGCAGATTCCGGGTCTTTTTTCTTGGATTTTTGCGTCGAGAAGTTCACATCAACCTTTCCACCGCCCAACAGTGCCACCAGCTTCATAGATCAGTCCCCGAGACCGTTACTCAATTTCAAATCTTTTAATTGTAAGTATTCTCGCATTTTGTGCGATTTTCCAAGTTACTTTGAGTTCTTTGAGGTTGTGTTGTTTCGAAAACTAACTTTTGTGGTATTTCCCTCGTCCCTCGCAGAATTTTTGGAGGTCTCAGGAGACGACGTGGCAGGCGTGATACAGCAGTCGACTCGGCGCTGAAATCCGTCATTCCAACCCCTTTTAGAGGTAAATTTTTCATTTTTATTCTTGCTGGAGGGTAGATAAAAAGGTCGCGCCCTATTGTTACAAATTTAGGTTTTCCATTCCAAATTCACTTTATTTAAGATTTCCCATAGCATTATCGAAGTAAATTCACATTTGAAAAGCCTTTATTTGAGATAATTTCCCCCTTTTTGAATATTTTTAGTACTGGTTGTGACAAACCATAAAATAGGTCTTTTGTCACTTTCCAGGGGTTTTTTTGGTTTTGCTTTGATTTTATCCCGTTACCTCCTCTTCGGGTGCCTTCGGGATCTACGTTATGCGGAGAACCCCCGGCCTGCCAAATCCGCTCCAGGGTCTCCGATTTCTCTCCGGCCCGAGGCATCTACCCCGGTAACCCGTATAGGGATCTTTACTCTTTCTTATAATACGGTGCTGCACCCAGCAGTGCCTGGCGCCCACACCTTCATTTTTATTTAATTTTTACATTACTCAAAGTTAACATTGTGATTGCTCCCTAAATCATTTCATACGTATCGGCTCCGGTCTCACCCCAAAGTCTACCCACAACTCCCTTTGTGTTCTGCCATAGGCTAGACCGGCTCTTTTGTTTAGTTGCTAGTTGCGGCGGCTTGTTTAGTTTAGTGATTTATTTAATTGTTTAACTAATTTTGTAATTTAATCCTCAAGCGTATGTGAACGAGACACAATGCAAATTCTATTGTTATGCGGTTGCCTGCAACCGCTCGGGTGTTAGCATTAAACTTAAATTAATTATTTAATAAATCCGATATTTAAAGGACTATTTTTTTATTATTTAACAAGGTAAACGATTAAATTCGCAATCGAATTACCACACAAAAAAGAGCGATTGCCGCGAGAATCGTCCCGCTTATTAATTTTCATCACACACTCTTTTAAATCCTTCATTCTTCAGCTTCAGTATAACAGCTTAATATTAACATACATGCTCCCAAATAACATGAAGGCACAGTTTCAAAGCCGCCTATTACGGTGTCCGGTACATCGTGCATTATTTAAAGAATAGGGGCAACGTATTCGTGGCGCGCGCCATGAATTATTCCATGCAATTATGCGAAGCGACCGGCAGCCGAGATGACGAAGTTTTAAAACTGCGGCAACTGAATTTGAATCATTTTTCAACTTTACTTTTATGTTTATACTGATTTACAATGTTTTGAAAGTTTAAAATTTGTAATTTCAGTCAGAATTATGTCAATGAAATGTATTGAAGTGTTGTATGTTTAGTGTAAGAACATGTACTCATCTTATGATATATACTACCCTGTATGTCTGTATTCAGTTAGTAATAAACCAACATTCGGTCGAGTCACTTGTTTGATTTACAAACTACATCCCTTCATGGCGACCCATGCTCATATTTGGACCGCGCGTGTAGATTTCTCGGGTTTCGGCGCCAGCTAAACTAAAGTGACAATGGAATATTCCTGTGTTGCGCGTGATTCCCCTGCCTGTCGGTTGTGTCCAATTGTAGTTGCAATCGCATTTGAAAATAAAATTTCGGAAAATGGGTTCCAAGCAATCTAAGCAAGAAGAGGTGATCATAGCCCAGAATGCTTCGGGGTGAAGCAACTCCGCGTCAGCATCAGAGGACCTAAAGTACCATGCCAATACCACTAATATACTTTTGGTGGTCATAGTCACGCTTCTGGCCCTAGCAGGAGTATACGGGTTTTACAAAACCTATAAAAAAAACCACAAGAAGTGGATGCGCAGAGAGATAACCTTCAACGAGTTGCGGAAATCTTTGTCGTCGGCGTAATGACAACGGTTCCATCCCGGGTGCAGCGGCGTCAAAAATGGTAGATGTTTAGTGGAGTGAAAAGTGAAAAATATATCTATGAGGTGAAAGTGAAGTGAAAAATAAATAAATCATATTTAGACATTCACGTAAAATGGAAGTATAATCAGCATATTAACAAAATTAGAGACATTAAGTGTATAATGCTTAATTAGTAAAACATTAGTATCATTTAATCGCTTACATTTAAAAAATAAGAAGTACACCCCAATTTAATCGTAATTAAGTGTTAAGTTCAAGTAGTGATTGTTTACGTTTCTATGTCCATATACGAGCATCTTGCCCCTACTACGAGCACTCACCAAAACTTGGTATGTATTTATTTTTTTCTAATTTTTTTTAAAGTAAGGCATGGAAAATGAATTTCTTGAGTGTGACTTAAGAAAACATTTGCTTACGAAAAAGTCGTTTACGGCTATTCAGTCTCGATTACAAAACATAAGTCAAGGTTGGCGTACAATTGATCAGTACGGTACAGAGGTAGAAAAATTGTTCTCAGATTTAACAATATCGCAGGCAGACGGAAATACTCAAAACTATGATGTCTTGAAGCCTTTGAATGAAAAATTGGCAATTAAACGTTTTTCAGAAGGATTACGAGATCCCCGTTTGAGCACAATAATTGCTGCCCGTAATTACGAGCATTTGAACGAGGCTATTCAGGCTGCAAAAGATGAAGAGCTGACATCGGCGTCTACGTCGAGAGGTGAAGGTGTGATGCATTTTTCCACGACGTGGGACAGAAGGTAGGTTCCAACGTAATCATAATCATAGGCAGCTTCGCGGCCAGTCAAGAGGACAGCGAGGATACCACCACCAACGCGGCCAATAATCCGTAAGAGGAAATAATTCTAATAGGCGAAGATTTATCAACTCATATCAGGGACGAAGCATGCGATTTGCACATGACAGCCGATCGAGTTATCAGAATACCTTATAATAGGGGTAACGGTAGTCAGCGAGTATTTTACAACGAGCAAGTTACACCGAGTAACTCGAACGAAACTCAAGCGGCAGAAACTTCGACATCACAGTCGAATGATATGCAGTTTTTTCGATCCTAAACATTTTATTTTGACTTTAAATGGTAAAACAAGATTTGTTACATTTTATATTGGCAACAAAAAATATTTTTGGCTAGTAGATACCAGTGCATCATTGTCGGTCATAAAGAAAGACGCAATTCCGATAAACACATCCATATTTAGAGATGGTACGATAGTTAAAGGTATCGCGGGTGAAATTCAATCTGCGGGACATGTTTCGCTCGAGTTGATTCATCGTAACGAACATTCTAGAACATGCTTCAATCATAACTTCTATGTTTTCGATTGTGTGCCATTAAAGGCAGATGGAATTTTAGGTTTAGGACTTTCTATGCAAGTACGCGTCAAATATCGACTTGAGTACGAATATCATCACGTTCTACTTAAATGGATTGGAATGTCCCCTACCAATGTATGACACAGTTGACTATTCGAATGAAATATTATTTTTACCAGCTCGAAGTGAAACAATACACTATTTATTTATAGATTCAAAGGATGACGGAGATTACGTTATTTATTCAAAAGAATTGTCGGAAAATATTTTTATGGCGGGAAGTATAGTAAAGATAAAAAAACAATAGAGTACCAGTTAAAATACTAAATACTAGTGAGGAAAATATTAGTTTACCCGATTTTCAGACCACAGTTAGAATCACTTCATAAATATGATATTTGCAAATTTGATTCTTGTTTAAAAAATTCAGACAGAGCTAAAGTTTTACTTGATATTTTACAGTTAGACCATTTGAATTCTGAAGAAAAAAGTTCAATTTCCGATATTTGTTCCAAATATGCAGACGTATTCTTTTTGCAGGTGATAAACTGAGCACAACAAATATTTATGAACAGTCTATAACACTTAAACCTAATACAAGTCCAGTTTATGTAAAGCAGTACAGATTACCGCATAGTTTGAAAGAAGAAGTAACTAAGCAGATTCAAAAGATGACAGAAAATTACATAATAGAGGAAGCAAGGAGTGAGTGGTCTAGTCCGATATTATTAGTACCAAAAAAAGACAGCATCTAACCAAAACAATAAATGGCGTTTAGTCGTGGACTATAGGAAATTAAATGATTGCATAGTCGATGATAAATTTCCATTACCAAACATAACGGACATTTTGGATTCTCTCTCTGGGTTCCATATATTTTTCACATCTAGATTTAAATCAATCTTATTACCAAATTTTATTGAATGAAGAGAGTAGGAAATATACAGCGTTTACAACAATACCAAATGAAATTGAAAAAATGTTTTATTTATTTAGATGATTTAATAGTTTTTGGCCGAAATATGACTTTGCACAATAAAAATTTGATTGATGTATTGGAGAGATTGAGAAAAGTTAATCTGAAATTAAATCCTGACAAATGTTGTTTTCTTAAAAAAGAATTACTGTATTTAGGACATGTAGTGTCATCTAATGGAGTTTTACCAGATCCAGCTAAAATAACGGTTCTTCAAATTATCCAGTGCCCACAAATGCAGACGAAGTAAAACGATTTGTAGCATTCTGTAATTATTATAGAAAATTTATCAAAAACTTTGCTGAAATTACTAATAGCCTTAATAAATTAACAAGAAAAAATGAACCGTTCATATGGACAAAAGAATGCAATGACTCATTTGAAACATTAAAGTCTTCACTTACAACCCCTCCAATACTACAATTTCCAGATTTTTCTGAAAGTAATGAGTTTATTATACAAACGGATGCATCAGGCACAGCTATTGGCGCTGTTTTATGTAATAAAGACATGAGACCTGTGGCTTATGCCAGTAG
>CAWUPE010000543.1:0-7500 GCA_963924145.1 Pyrausta purpuralis
TCGAGAAGCACGAGCCACTTGGGACCTACGGCTTTCTTCAGGGCGACCTTACAGCTGGACCTGAACTTCTCCAGGGACCAACTGGGGTCGTCCGCCAGATTGCCCTGGTGCAGTCCCTCAATGATCTCGGCGTCCTCCATGGGGTGGCGTAAGTAGCGTAAGGCTACCCTGGGCTGTCTGGCCTTGGGCTCCGACACTTTGAGGTTCGGTGGAGCCACTGCCTTCAGCTTCTGGGCAGCCTCTTTGTTGGCGGTCCGCACGACGATCCCGGAGTTGCCCACCATCCTAACACTACGGATGCGGATGCCCTCTGAGGACGGCTTGACTGCATTCTCCAGTGTCTTTTTCGTTTCCTCTGAGGTCTTAATGGCGGCATCGGCTGGGTAAAAGATAACTGCCGGGCCCTCCTGCGGAATCTCAATTGGGGCCTTACCCTTTGGTAAACGCAAGGACGTTGGCAAACGACGGGACGGTGGGCGCTCCGGGGGCTGGTGGCTGCTGGCCAGGGGCCGACATGACCAAGGCACGCTTAGAGAACTCCAGTTCGGCGTTTGCCGCCTGGAGTTTGCAGGCCGCGAGCTGGTGCTCCAACTCAGCTTGGCGTAACTCGAGGGCCGCCACGACAGCCAGGATCTCCTGACTGTGCGAGGCGACCGCAGTCTATCGGCCCATGTTGAGCTTGTTGCTGGCGTTCGTCACCTGTGCGATTCCTCGTACGGCCCTATGTACAGCGTCCAAAAGTTCTAACTTAGACATGCCGGCCAGCGTACCTGATGCAGGAGCCTGCTGTGTCGTGGCTGCTGCTGATGGGCGAGCGGCGGGCGGCTGCGATGGGGAACTCTCTCGGGGCTGCGTCGTCAGGATCCCACCGACAGGAGGAACCGGCTTCTTGCGTTCCGTTACCCGGCGCCGAACGGCTTCCTGGACCTCCTCAGGAGAGCCCAGGGGCCGCTTCGGGCCGGAGGCTGCGGACTGCTGCGGCTGCGGCTGCCGCGGCTGCGGCGGCGTATTGAAGCCGCTGGGCGGGGTGCGCGCCAGCGACTTTCTCGGCACAAAACCGCTTTCAGCTGCAATTTCCTGTAAAGCGGCCAGTTCCTCCTCCCGGCGGGCCAACTCCTCACTTATAAATGAGCGCTCCATATCTGTGGGGTCGTCCCCACCGCTAGCCGCCATGGCGGCGCTGCGATCGCTCCGTGAGCAACGCGCAACGATACAAAATAACCGATAACGTTACCGCTACCGATTAAATATAACGCACGCGGCGCGCAACGGAACGCAACTCGGACACCTGTCAGAAACGTCACCGGCACTGACAGTGACAGTGACGTACGTCAAGATGGCGCGAGCTGTCAAACGCAGACCACGCGGTCGCCTAACCTCGCGAGCACGCGGTCCTAACCTCACTTTTGGCACGCGGTCTCGTTTCACGGCTTATTTACGGATAAAAACCACGTAACTCGCGAAAATTAGGCAACAAAAACACCACTCACTTGCCAGGCAGTGAAAACCACCTGTCCTTATAGCCCTCCTAGGCCGGGAAAACCGGCGTAGACGGCTTTTCTTTCCTTACAATTTCCAGCGCACGATTCACAGAGATCACGACACTTTTTATTTATAATCAAGTAAATCTTCCACCGCGATATATATTAATAAAAATATATAGGTGGCACAAAGTTTAGCAATGCACTAGACACACTAATTAAACACTAAGGATTTAATAGCGCGCGAGAGCACCTCCGACACACGTCTGCACCGTAGCACGCCGAGCGCGAAGTGTGTAGCACGGCCGAGCGCGAAGTGTGATTAGGTAGTAGTAGGAGTAGATAGGGACAAACCCACCACCTCCCATGGCCATTCCAACCATTTGGTTATACTGGCCGAATCGCGGGAGACGCCGACCGGGCTTCCACGTACGTGCCTTCTTCGTAAGGCTGCTTCACCGGTCGGCGCTTTTCCTTGTGCTCCCTACAAGTTCTATCTCTTCCTTTGTCCCCATTGGACACTTCTCCCCTTTCTGGGGCGTGCCTTACTATCATTATTATTAGTGTATCATGTATTTCTATATATTGTCGTTATAAGTGTAGCGTAATTGCTCTGCTCCGATCATTATTATAATTAAGGTGAATTATTATTAAAGTGAAATCGCTCCGCTCCACCTGCTTCTCTTCACTTCCTCACCGCTTCTCCGCCCTCCTCCTCGACCACCCGTACGCAAACTCCCGCAGCCGCTGAAAATTCCCCTCCGAGCCCACAAGATCCCGGTACCAAACGGGACCCACCTCGATCGGAACGACACCATCCATCATCTTACGCCGCAGGTCCTCATACAACGGACAGTACCACAAAACGTGGTGCCTGTCCTCCTCTTCCGCTCCACATTCACACGCGCTCTCCTCTCGCAGCTTCATCTCACACAGCCTTTTATTGAAACATCCATGTCCGGTGAGCATCTGGGATGTTACATGATCTGGTATGACCCAGCGCATGCCGAGTCTCCCAGCCACGTCCGGGAAGAACTGGTAGAGCTCACGACCCTTGGTCTCCTGCTCCCAGCGGTGCTGCCAGTCTATGATCACCGAGTCCCGAATTTCGCGCTTACGTCTCTGCCCATGTTCTTCCTTGGTCGCGCTCTGTCGCGTCACCTCCGTACTGCCTGCACGTTGTATCTCCAAGTCCGCTGGCAGTACTCCAGCCAGTACCGGGAGCGCGGCCGTGCTGACAGACCGGTAGGCCTTTGTCAGCAGCACAAGTGCGGGCCTCTGTCCCCTGAGGAGTACGCCACGTATCGACTGCACTTTGACCCGTTCAAACCAGCACGCCGCGGCATACACAAGTGTGGCAACGAAGGTGCCCTGGTACAGTATGCGGAGACCGGGATATCGAATGCCCCAGGACGATGCCGACACACGCGACATCTTCCCGAAGCATTTGGCTGCACGCTCTACTATACTTTGCGCATGCCGCGAGAAAAGCAGGCTCGAGTCGATCACCACGCCCAGCACAGTTGCAGAGTCAACCGAGCGGATCGATGCACCGTCGAGTTTGATGGTTGGAGGCCTTTGGAGTTTCCCCCTGATCGTCGTCGTTTGCGACTTGGCAGAGGAAAAGCCCAAACGGTTACGGGCACCCCAATCCGATGCGATACTAAGAGCCTCAGCGGCTTTGGCTTCAATGCCTGCTCTCGACTGTGCCTCAATCAAAATGGTGACATCGTCGGCGTAGGCCACCATGCTCACCCCCTCTGGCATTGGTGATCGCAACAGGTCATCCAACAAGACGTTCCACAACGTTGGCCCAAGCACGGATCCCTGCGGACATCCCATGGTGGATACTTTCCACAATACCCTGTTTCCCACGTACATGCCGACTCGGCGTCCGTCGAAGTATTCCACCAACATCTTAAAGATATTAGGTGGACACCCTCCTTCTTTCACCCTGGTCAGCACCATGGGCCACCAGGCATTGTCGAACGCGCCAGAGATGTCAAGATAGATCGCTTGAACATACTTCGCAGTGGACGTCCTGGCAGTGCTAGTTATAGCGTTAATCGCTGTAACCGTTCGACTTCCCTCGAGTGAAACCATGCTGGCAGTCCGAGATCCCCTCTGAGATTTGAGGTGCGCAGTGTAACATTATACGCTCAAGTAACTTACCAAGGACAGATAGGAGCGTGATCGGACGATACGCCTTCGGATCGGTGAGTGGCTTATCATTACCTTTTGGCAGCACGAGCAGTCGTCCTTCCTTCCACACATCAGGAAACACTCCCTCCTCCACGCACTTGGCATACACCAGATGGAACTCCACCGATGCAGCCCTCCATACATGCTGCAGCATTCTCGCAGTCACCCCGTCCAGTCCTGGAGCCGTGTTAGGCAGCCGCCTTACCATGTTTCCCAGCTGCTCACAGGAAGGAGGAGCGGCATCTGGACCCGCAGGAACCGTGGGAGCCGAGATCCGCACCTGTTTGTGATACTCCGTGTCCTTAGACGGGTCGTCGTCCGGGCACAGAGCGTGAACAAGGCCGTGCATGGCTTCCTCCACGGTCTCTGCGTGGCCATCGGCGAACTTCGTGCCGTTGATGACATTGGCTGGGGGACGCTTCCTACCACAGGCCACTCGGTAGGCTAGGCCCCATGGGTCCTGGTTGCCGGAATCAGCAAGCCCCCGGAAGAACGCGAGCTCAGTCTCCTCCTTTCTTCTTCTATACCGCGCCCTGCACACATGAAATTCCTCACGCGCTACCTCCTCTGACCTACCACCTGTCTTCCTCGTTCTCTGCCAAGCTCGGCGTGAAGCGCCGCACCTTCTTCTCAAGTCGTCTAACTCTTTCGTCCACCACTCGTATCCATCCTTCCCACCCGTCCTCTTACGCCCCAGCGTCTGCCTAGCAGAGCGTACAATCACGTCTGTGAAGCGCTTGCAAACTGCAGCCGCTGGTTCATCAAAATTCATCCCTCCCATTCTCTCATGTATCGCACTCTCGAACCGACCCCAGTCAACACCCCGATCCCGAAAGCCCGAAGGCTCCTCCATTGGCTGTGGGTTGCTGTCATGTCTGCTGGACTGTCTGCTTAGTACAAAAGTTATCAGTCTGTGGTCGCTTGTGCTGGCCCCTGGATGCACCTTCCAACCGCTCACCACTACTCCTCGGGTCGATACGGTAATGTCGATGTTGGACTCTCCGTTGATGGTGCTGAAGGTAAACGGTTGGCCCTCCGCATTCCAAACTACTAGGTCGTTTCCCAGTATGAAATCTTCGACAGCCGTTCTTCGGTGGTCCGCGGTACGTCCTCGGCCCATGCACTGCTCCTCCGTCGAGTGCCACATAGGGGAGTGGGCGTTGCAGTCAATGCAAAATAACACCCTTTTCCCCTTGAGCGACACTAACACTTCCTGTAGGTGCTGTATATGGGGGTCGATCTCCTCCCCATATTTGAAATACGCCGAGACCAAGTAAGTGTCCGGCTCATCCGCGTGGCAGACGGTGCAGCGGTCCGTTGACAGATGATGTAGGACTGCTAACGTTAGTCTTCCAGATCCCGCGGCGTAGACACCCGCCATTGACGCGGGGCCCCCCTGGAGAGTATGCTCAGTGTGAGCGTACTGTTCCTGTACCATAATGGCATCAAGACCAAAATCCTGTGATAGTACAGGAAGCTCAGCAGTGGCCA
Source organism: Pyrausta purpuralis (assembly GCA_963924145.1). Classification (NCBI taxonomy): domain Eukaryota; kingdom Metazoa; phylum Arthropoda; class Insecta; order Lepidoptera; family Crambidae; genus Pyrausta; species Pyrausta purpuralis. Next base: position 5,175 of record CAWUPE010000543.1, read on the forward strand.
GCGCCGCACCGGCCAGGTTCAGCTGCCCCAGGGTCCACGATTCAAAGAGCGTAACGAGTGACCGCTACGCTCCGCTCCTCTGCGTATTGTCTGGCGGGGCAGTCCCGTGACCCCGTGGTGTGAGTCGCCGCCGAGTCCTTCTTGCCAAACCTGGCGCAGGTGGCACACTTTGACGCCGTGGCTGTGCACTCCGCTGCGCGATGTCCTGTCGCACCACACTTGCCGCAGACGACCTCCGTTGACCTGCAGTACTTTTCGGGGTGTCCGTAAACCTGGCACTTATTGCAGCAGGTCACTGACACGTAGTCCTGGATACGCACTACGTCCCAGCCGATGAAGAGCCGCTCCTTCTTCATCAAGACCGTTCGGCAAGCTGCAGTGCATTCCAGGACCACGGTGGTGACGCCGCCGCCACGTCGTCCTTTTTTGAAGGCCACCCTAGCCTCCTTTTGAAGCCTCGTCAGGGGCCAGTCCGGTTCAGCTGCGAAGTTCTGTTCATGGACAATCGTCATCAGTTCAGCAGGGTCTGGGTCTCCGCTCACGTTAACTAGCGCAACGAGAGGGTCACGCTGCTTGGGCTCCGTGATGCGTAACGTGGAGGGCAGTGCCTCCTTGAAACGCTGCGCCGACTCGAACGAGGTGGTCTGCACGACTACCCCTGCGTTCCCAACCTTCCTAACTTTCTCCACCTGCGCCCCAATCTTCCTGGGGTCCACCGTCCTCTTGAGCTCTGCTTTTGTATCGTCCGCCGTCTTGAGGTTGCCGCTGTTAGATTCCGCTGGGTAGACCGCGAGTAGTGGGCCACTGGGTGCTGGGATCGGGATCGTTTTACTGCGCAGTTGCACAGCATCGCTGAAACTCCGCGGCCCGCCCGCAGCTGCAGAAGATGGTGTCGAAGCCGATGCCAGCTGTACCTCAGCAGTCGCTACCTTCAGCTTCATCTCCACGATATGGCGCTCTGCTTCTCCCAACCTAACATTTAGAGCTGCCACCACCGCGAGAATCTCCTGGCTGTATGCTGCAATCGCGCCCTTATCCGCTTGGTTCAGTTTGTTTGACGCTCCGGTAACACCACCTATTCCTTTTATTGCGTCATACGCCATGTCCAATAGGTCAAGCTTTGACGCACCTGCTAGCCTACCAGGTTGCCCTGCATCGCCCTCCGAGGTCGGCTTCACTGCTGTTGCTGCAGATGCTGGTGCTGATGCCGCCGACGCCGATGGAGTTGTTAGGATGCCTGCAACGGGGGGGACCTTGGAACCCCTCGTTGACTGTACTCTGCGCCTGACGGCTTCCTGCACCTCCTGGGGCGACCCGAGGGGGCGCTTGCTGGTCTGCTGCGCTGACGGCTGCTGTTCCGGAGGCGGGGGGGGTGCCGGCGAAAACCCGCGCGGCGGTGTGCGCTGCAGCGACTTCCGAGGCATGAAGCCGGCCTCGGACTGCATCTCCTCCAGGACTCTTAGTTCCTCCTCCCTGGCTTGCATTTCTTCCTCTAATAGCTCTTTATAACGTTGTTGTTCTTGTCCACCACTCATTGTTAAAGATTGTTTACAAATCACAATAGTTTATATGCAACAATATCGGAACACCCGAAAACGCGCGTTCACGTATGCGCGGGGCCGCTCCACACGCAGCAGTATACGCGCGAGCGCGCGCGCACGCGCCGACGTCTGCGCGCGGAAACAACTGATGCGCGCTGCGGAACGCAACACGCACTGACAGAAGTGGGCTGTCAACGTCACCAAAGTCAATGTAACTTTGACGTAACGATACCGTTTTACAATAATAACGTTAATAAGCAATAACTAACAACGCTATTGTAACGCACATTGTAAGCATAAACGAAACGCAATTTCTAGTCTATGGTCCAAACGTCAGTGTCACGATGACGCTGACGGCAATTGTCACTGTCAAATGTCACTGTCAAAATGCACGTGGTTCTAACCTCAAAAGCCACGCGGTCTCCTAACCTAACAAGCACGTGGTTTAAAGTTCTAGCTTAGCCTAATAAATAAAAGTACGACACTAAAATTACACTAAATGCTTAACTAACAATGTCTTAACACTAGGAGAATGAAACGTCATTGCGCACAAGTTAAAATACAGTTTAAAAGTTTTACAAAGGATACGAAGATAAGCGTCCAAGCGCGGGTTCCTCCTGGATACGATCGGGAGCAGTGGCTCGACCAGATCGGTATGCACAGGGAAAACACAAAACAATCACAGTAAAATAGGTTCACAGTTGGGAAAGCACTAAAATTGAGACAGATCGTACAGAACCGCGCCGATCGCGCACGAGACGAAACCGACACGGCCTTACGGCTAG
>CAWUPE010000543.1:10000-17500 GCA_963924145.1 Pyrausta purpuralis
CGCCGACGATCGCGAGTGTTGAACACACACACGATGACGACGGCGTCGATGCGCGCCTCTTCGGACGTCGAGTCCGCCTACAGGGTTCACGAAAACAAACGCATCGATCGTCGTGTGTATTTTTATACGCAAAACACCGAGGAGCGCTCTCTTACAATTGGTATATCGAAGAGTCACGCCCAAGGATTACGAATAAAACGAGCGAACGACAATTGTTTTCAAAAATATATATTTAAACGGACCTAACGCATACGCATACAAGATGACACACGCGTTAAGAACCGTCATATGCACGTGGTGTGTGTGTATGTATGACACATACACAAAAACACGCGCAGTGTGGTTATTGTATTTATGCAGCCGGCCCTCAGACAGGAGTGGTCCTGGATGTGTCTCCACGGACCGCAATGTGCGTTCGAAATGTCGATGTTCAAATGTGTCCTGCAGTTCACACTATGACGCGCAGTTAACTGCGTTCTTCATCGACCCGCGAGCCAAGTGATCCACCGTCCAGGGTAATGGTTTAGTGGTTATTTTTGTGGTGTAAACAACGTATAAAATAATATAAAATTTGTTTTTGTAACTGAATAAAGACGATCGCACGCATGCGCGCACACAATCGTCAAATCCAACCGCATTGTTTTTTTGTTTTTTTTTTCGAACATACCGTCTACGACTAAGATCGCGGATTTCGATCTATCCGAGTCGATATGACGGTACGACGACGCCCTCTCTATCGAGAGGGTGTATATTTTTGTGTCTGGATGAACATTTTATGTATACAACTGTACGCGTGTTACGTGTACGTTGTAAACACGTTAATGATCCTTCCGCAGGTTCCCCTACGGAAACCTTGTTACGACTTTTACTTCCTCTAAATGATCAAGTTCGGTCAACTTCCCAACAACGCCGACGGCCGTGAAGCCACCGCGTGTCGGTCCGAAGACCTCACTAAATCATTCAATCGGTAGTAGCGACGGGCGGTGTGTACAAAGGGCAGGGACGTAATCAACGCGAGCTTATGACTCGCGCTTACTAGGAATTCCTCGTTTATGGGGGATAATTGCAAACCCCAATCCCCAGCACGAAGGAGTTTCAACGGGTTGCCCGGGCCTCTAGGCCTGGGAGAACATGCTGATTCCTTCAGTGTAGCGCGCGTGCGGCCCAGGACATCTAAGGGCATCACAGACCTGTTATTGCTCAATCTCGTGCGGCTCGAAGCCGCCGGTCCCTCTAAGAAGAATTTTAATACGTCGCCAGTGAGTTGCGTGACAGAGCCACGCGCACCTAAATGGCGACGCCTATTTAGCAGGCTAGAGTCTCGTTCGTTACCGGAATTAACCAGACAAATCGCTCCACCAACTAAGAACGGCCATGCACCACCACCCACCGAATCAAGAAAGAGCTGTTAATCTGTCAATCCTTCCGGTGTCCGGGCCTGGTGAGATTTCCCGTGTTGAGTCAAATTAAGCCGCAGGCTCCACTCCTGGTGGTGCCCTTCCGTCAATTCCTTTAAGTTTCAGCTTTGCAACCATACTCCCCCCGGAGTCCAAAATCTTTGGTTTCCCGAAAGCTGCCCGCCGAGCCATTGTAATAACGTCGGCGGATCGCTAGATGACATATTTACGGTTAGAACTAGGGCGGTATCTAATCGCCTTCGAACCTCTAACTTTCGTTCTTGATTGATGAAAACACCTTTGGCAAATGCTTTCGCTGATGTTCGTCTTGCGACGATCCAAGAATTTCACCTCTAACGTCGCAATACGAATGCCCCCAGTTATCCCTATTAATCATTACCTCGGAGTTCTGAAAACCAACAAAATAGAACCGAGATCATATTCTATTATTCCATGCACGAAATATTCAAGCAGCATTTTGAGCCCGCTTTGAGCACTCTAATTTGTTCAAAGTAAAGTTGTCGGCCCATCTCGACACTCAATGAAGAGCACCGCGATAGGATTTTGATATTGAACCGACGTTTGACCGTCGGCTCACCGACGATATGCTCCGCAAACGTGTCAGTATCACCGCGGATGCGGTGCACCGACAGCGCGGCGCACAAATGCAACTACGAGCTTTTTAACCGCAACAATTTTAGTATACGCTATTGGAGCTGGAATTACCGCGGCTGCTGGCACCAGACTTGCCCTCCAATTGTTCCTCGTTAAAATATTTAAAGTGTACTCATTCCGATTACGAGGCCTCGTAAGAGTCCCGTATCGTTATTTTTCGTCACTACCTCCCCGTGCCGGGAGTGGGTAATTTGCGCGCCTGCTGCCTTCCTTGGATGTGGTAGCCGTTTCTCAGGCTCCCTCTCCGGAATCGAACCCTGATTCCCCGTTACCCGTGACAACCATGGTAGTCGCAGAAACTACCATCGAAAGTTGATAAGGCAGACATTTGAAAGATGCGTCGCCGGTACTGGACCGTGCGATCGGCAAAAGTTATCCAGATTCATCAAAATTAACGACTTCGAACGCGAGGCCCTCCGTCGATTGGTTTTGATCTAATAAAAGCACTCATCCCATCACTGGTCAGAGTTCTGATTGCATGTATTAGCTCTAGAATTACCACAGTTATCCAAGTAACTGAGTAAGATCTAAGGAACCAAAACTGATATATTGAGCCATTCGCGGTATCGCCTTAATACGGCTTGCACTGAGACATGCATGGCTTAATCTTTGAGACAAGCATATAACTACTGGCAGGATCAACCAGGGAGCTTACACATGATAAAAGTAGAAAAAAAAAACACGCGACGCGTGTTCATCTCTCTACTCTGTTCTGTGTCTTGCGCCCGATTCGACGTTTTACCGTCGGATATCGAGGCGTGACTATATTGGTCATAATATATCGGTGTGTCGCACGCTGTACGCGATCTGTGTCGTCTCCGATCAGATCGCGAACAAGGGCACTTAGCGCTCCAAATGAAGGAGGCGCCCACACTGAAGGTTCGCACAGATCACTTTTCACTTTTATGTAAAAAAACTCTTCCAACTGACGTTTTGTACACATTAGCGACAAACAGCCCGGAGCAAGAGAGATCCCGAACCAGACCAGAAAAATATGTATGACGCTCCTCCGTCAGTGTTGTTGAAAATTGACGAGGACGCATAACCGTCCATCGGCGCTTTTCAGACACAACACTGATAGAATTGCATCGGACCAAAGTGTTACACACATACGCATGGAACACAATATAGGCCTTGAGTGAGACCGTTTCTACGAAATCCATATATACAATAACGGATCCGTCGATCTACAAAGTTTAACAATGCCAGCGCCGCCGCGACTCTACCGCGCTCACACGCACATTTTACTTTCGAGAGACTATTAAAATATAAATATTTTACAAGTCCCCAAAACAAGTGGTGCGACACGCCCGAAGAGACGACGATGCCAGCTAGAGTACTCAACGAACGGCGGTTAAACGGAAGGGCGCGCGCGCATCTGCGCGCGCGCGCACACGCGCCTTCCCGCCGCTCTTTGCCTTTCCTCCGAACGACACTTCGCTGTCGTGCGCACGCGCAATGCGCGCCCACAGCGCCGCGGAGTGTGTTTGCACGCCCCTCTCGCCACGGATTGATACTAACAAACGCGTTGCTGCGCTCTTCGTTTCAATTCTGTCACGAGTGGACAAGCGACCGACTCCAATGTCGAAAAATTCTGAACGCGCAATATCGTGCGCGCGACGCGGCGGGTGTAAAATAAGTTATTTTTTGGAATGGGAAAAAAACCGATGGTTAGGTTAGGTTAGGTTATGTTAGGTTAGAGAGATACCAAAAACTTAAAAAAAAAAACCTTATGTTAGGTTAGATGAGGTTAGGTTTGATTTTGTTAGGTTCCGAAGAAAGATTCCAGAAAGATTTCAAAAACTACCAAAAAAATCCATTTAGGTATCCCACGGTTAGGTTAGATTAGGTTAGGTTTGATTTTGTTAGGTTCAGAAGGAACATTCCAGAAATAATCCAAAATCTTTAAAAAAAACACCCTTAGGTAACCGAAGGTTAGGTTAGATTAGGTTAGGTTTGATTTTGTTAGGTTCAGAAGAAACATTCCAGAAATAATCCAAAATCTTAAAAAAAAACACCCTTAGGTAACCGAAGGTTAGGTTAGATTTTAGGTTAGGTTTCATTTTGTTAGGTTCAGATGAAAGATTCCAGAAAGATTTCAAAAACTAACAAAAAAATCCATTTAGGTAACCGAAGGTTAGGTTAGATTAGGTTAGGTTTGATTTGATTTTGTTAAGTTCAGAAGAAACATTCCAGAAATAATCCAAAATCTAGAAAAAAACACCCCTAGGTAACCGAAGGTTAGGTTAGATTAGGTTAGGTTTGATTTTGTTAGGTTCAGAAGAAACATTCCAGAAATAATCCAAAATCTTAAAAAAAAACACCCTTAGGGTAACCGAAGGTTAGGTTAGATTAGGTTAAGTTTGATTTTGTTAGGTTCCGAAGAAAGATTCCAGAAAGATTTCAAAAACTAACAAAAAAATCCATTTAGGTAACCGAAGGTTAGGTTAGATTAGGTTAGGTTTGATATGATTTTGTTAAGTTCAGAAGAAACATTCCAGAAATAATCCAAAATCTAGAAAAAAACACCCCTAGGTAACCGAAGGTTAGGTTAGATTAGGTTAGGTTTGATTTTGTTAGGTTCAGAAGAAACATTCCAGAAATAATCCAAAATCTTAAAAAAAAACACCCTTAGGTAACCGAAGGTTAGGTTAGATTAGGTTAAGTTTGATTTTGTTAGGTTCCGAAGAAAGATTCCAGAAAGATTTCAAAAACTAACAAAAAAATCCATTTAGGTAACCGAAGGTTAGGTTAGATTAGGTTAGGTTTGATTTGATTTTGTTAAGTTCAGAAGAAACATTCCAGAAATAATCCAAAATCTAGAAAAAAACACCCCTAGGTAACCGAAGGTTAGGTTAGATTAGGTTAGGTTTGATTTTGTTAGGTTCAGAAGAAACATTCCAGTAAAAAATCCAAAATCTAGAAAAAAACACCCTTAGGTAACCGAAGGTTAGGTTAGGTTAGGTTAGGTTTGATTTTGTTAGGGTCCGAAGAAAAATTCCAGAAAGATTTCAAAAACTAACAAAAAAATCCATTTGGGTAACCCACGGTTAGGTTAGATTAGGTTAGGTTTGATTTGATTTTGTTAAGTTCAGAAGAAACATTCCAGAAAGATTTCAAAAACTAACAAAAAAAAACACCCCTAGGTAACCGAAGGTTAGGTTAGATTAGGTTAGGTTTGATTTTGTTAGGTTCAGAAGAAACATTCCAGTAAAAAATCCAAAATCTAGAAAAAAACACCCTTAGGTAACCGAAGGTTAGGTTAGGTTAGGTTAGGTTTGATTTTGTTAGGGTCCGAAGAAAAATTCCAGAAAGATTTCAAAAACTAACAAAAAAATCCATTTGGGTAACCCACGGTTAGGTTAGATGAGGTTAGGTTTGATTTTGTTAGGCTCCGAAGAAACATTCCAGAAAGATTTCAAAAACTAACAAAAAAAAACATTTAGGTAACCCACGGTTCGGTTACATTTACAAACTAATAATTACAATAGTTTAAAAAACTATCATGTTTATCGTATCAAATTCAGCAAACCCTTTCATTTAATACCCATATCATGGGGGTGCATTTCAAATAGCCAAATCGATATCTTTAATGTCCGCCATGTTGGATTTAAGTCACGTGACTATTTTTGTCGTATTCCTGAGAGCAAACCCTTTCATTTGATACTCATATAATGGGTTTTTACCCATTTCCAATAGCCTGTTTGGCATCTTGGGGAAGCCGCCATATTGGTTTTGTAATGACGTTTCTTAGCTTGTCATGTATTGTCATCAAAAGTCAGAGCGTGTGCAAAATTTCATCCTAATCGAAGACCGGAAAGTGGGTCAAATAACGATTCCAAGTTTTTCTTACACATACATAGTTACAAGTGAAGCTAATAATATAAGCGTGTTAAACAATAAATAAAATATTGGGAGATTGCAAGTCCAACAAACTTATTAAGAGTAACGTACAAATTGAATATATATATATATATATATATATATATATATATATATATATATATATACTACAGTACATACTACAGTACAAAACAAAATTTGAACCCAAAGGAAATCAAACAATATGAAACAGTCCATAACAACTACTTGACTAAAATAACAAACCAACCGGACAAACTTTATACCCCCTATTACATGTATTTAAGTGTTTATGTTTGTTAAAATACCTACAAACAGTTAAAACAAATATTGTGTTTGTATCGATTTGATACCGTTGCTCTGCATTCATCGAGCAGTGTATGTATGAGACGGATAACCAAAACCTGAATATTAATAATTTTATCGGATAAAATTATCCCAATATACTTATTATTATTATTGTATTGCATTGCATTTCATTAATAAGTACCTCCTATCTACATACATTATGTACCTAATTTATGTTTATTCAATCCGAGGAAATTTTTACACTAACCAACCAACCAACCAAGGAATTTTCAAAAAGAAAAAGGCACATTCAAATTTCTTTAAAACCACTAAATCACACCTCGCCCGCCGTGTACCGTGTACCCCACCCTCCCAGCCCTTCCCCGTGTGGCCATCGTATAAGGGGATATGAAAAAAATATTATGTAATAGTCTATTAATATGGACGCGCCATATATCCACCACATAATAGGTACCCGTGGGTGGGTCAGTTAGCAGGGGCGTGGCATTCCATATAGGCAGTAAAAAAGTGCCTACCTCGTCATTATAATGCCAAATCAATATTACAATATATCTCTATAAACTAAGCTAGAAATTTAAAGCATTTTTATTATCAACTTACATACATTAAGTATTAACGCGCTCAACTAATAAACGAAAATATTAAAAACACTATTGCAATTGCGCCTCATACCTACAATGTCAGTGAAGATATAAACCAGAAAAAATTGAAAATGACGCCCTGTTCATACAAATCGAAAGGTGACAGGACTGACAGGTGATATTCGCATCATATACCCATAAAGTAGGCATACATACATACATACATACATACATACATACATACATACTATCAATACTTAAGATTTATTTTGAATTAAGATAGAAACATGGTTATAAATTGATAAATCATGATTTTATTTTAGCTTGGTTATTTATTATATTGACAAACTTTCAGATGTTACTCGTCCACCCTAGTATATTATACTAGTCTAGTAGGCGCGTCGTTGCTATTTCCTGCGCTTTTTAACTATTTAATAAACTAAAATAAATCTTAAACTAATATTATTATGAATGCTGGAAATTCCGTCATTTTATTTTATAATACTTTTAAAATTGTAAGTAGGTCAAGAGAGCTTAAAATTTGGTTTCAAAGTACAGCAAACATTCCTTGAAAAGTTTGCGGCAGCCATTTTTTTTTTTCTTCTATGGAGTTCTTGTTTTGCTTTTCGCTACCTTCCCGCTAGTGTTAGAAATGTAAAAATTTCAAGTAAACATTT
>CAWUPE010000543.1:22500-25000 GCA_963924145.1 Pyrausta purpuralis
AGCACCTCCACAAGTGCCTTGTGAGACACTGTGTCGAATGCCTTCGAGAAATCGAGAATAGCCACGTGACACTCCCGCAAGTTACGCCTGCTATCCCCCAGTACAGCGTCCAGCACCGCGGAATTCTCCAAGGTGCCGTCGGCGCAGATGAAACCGCGCTGTCGTACATCCGGGGGGCAACATGCTTCCAACCTACGCGCCAGGATAGAGTGCAGATGCCGAAGCGGTACCGACGCAATCGAAATTGGCCGATAGTCACCCGGACCTGCAGGATCATCCTTCTTTGGCACGAAGATCGTTCTACAACGTCGCAATGGTTCAGGGATTTCTCCAGTTCGAATCCACAAATTGAATATGCGCACTTTGTCTTCTACAGGAACGCCTCGCCATTCCCCCGAGGTAATACCGTCGGGTCCTGGCGCTGTCTGTAAGTCAACTGCAGTAGCCTTCAGCTCTTCTGAGTTTACGGGCTCCCAAAGCCGAGAATAATCATGGCTGCCCCCGTACTGCTCATCTCTGCGTAAAGCGTTGAGAGCTTCCGGTGTAGGTCCAGGAGCGTTCGAAACAGCCTCCAGAATTGGTCGCCAATAGGTCTCCAACTCTTCAAGACTGTGCTTCACACTCCTGCATTGGCCATCAATTATCTCGGCAGCAGCGCGACTACGACACTTCTTGTACAGTTCCTGTATGCGCGCATATTCAATCCGCCTGCGCTGTCTTGCATTTACTCTGGCTGGCGGCTGCGCGTCGTCATCGTCAATTCCGGGATTTAATCGTACACGCCTTTGCGATCGAGCGCCCCGCGACCGTCTGCTCGCGGCTCTCGCAAGGAGATCCGCAATCAGACGGTCGCAAGAGTGGTCTCTCTCAGGCGTGGCGGCCATTGGCACTGGTCTTCGGCGTGTGGGAGAGTTAGAATCGGAACTTGTTTGCGCTATCAGAGGAACACGTCTCCGTCGACGGGGTGCTGTTGTGCATTCAGGAGGGGATCTATCTTGTGAAGGGGCTGCCACCTCCGCTTCACGGGCCTGATGTTCGGCCTTAAATCTGTTAACTCTATCCTTATAGGATTGAGTTCTTCTTACACCTTTTATCCCCTCTAACGTTCTATCCAATCGTGAACCCAACGCTTCATGGAGACGTTTATTGCTCCCAGCTTCACCCGTTTCGAGAAACATCTCGGCCTCTGTCCGCGCCAGCAAGTCCAACTCCTCCTCTCGCCAACGACGCTTCACCTGCGCCGGCCGCGCGTCAATATTTGCCTCCACAGGGTGGCCTTTACGTTTGTGCAGGCCAAGCCCTGTTTTGGTTGTGAATGTACGGTCACACAGCGGACAAGGGTATCCCAAATCCGCCGGCCCCGCGACATCTGGGGGACCCACTGCACCCCCTTGTAATTCAAGCGCTCGACCGGGGGCCCCTGGACGTCCCGGTAGACGCTGTAATTCTTTAGAGACTGGAGCGCATAAATTAGTAGCAGTAAGCGGGGTGCTAGCCCGAATACCGCCGATCGCCCACGGTTTTTGCGAGGCCACAACCCTAAGGAAACCGCTAGGCTTGAGCCCCCCCGGAGGGAGACCCCATCGTGGCTGTTGTGAGTAATACTCGCAACCTCACTTGGATTTACAGTCCTAAGATGGTAGTGGACTGCCGCACCGGACCCGAAGGCATCCAAGGTCAAGCCCACCGGACCTCTCTCTGTTGGTGGCAGAGAGAAGGTCAAAGCGTTAGACTGGTATGGTGCTAACTCCCGCGTTCGAAGGGAGTCTGCTGGGAGATCACACAGACACTACGGCTACTAGTGACTGAGGCTTTAGTTATGCAGACTCACCCCCCCTCCCTCATTAGCGATCGCAGCGGCACCACGAGCAGGTTGAGGATAGGAGTTGGGCCTAACAGCGGGCTTCGCTGCTCGTCCCCATTGCACCTGATCGTTTGGGCCCCTCTCCTTTCCATGCGTTCGATTCTTGCCGACATGAAAAGGTCCCAAAACGACCAGGGGAGTAACATACTGAGCTCCAGATCTTTCGATCCCCAAAGTGCTTTCCACTAACCACACGTCCGGACATCCAGAGGAAGAGGCTACACGCGCTCACAACTGCACCTCATGTCCTTTAGTATAGAGAGCGGTCCACACCCGGTTAAGAGCACAGCGGACAAACTTTCCACCCCGTACAATGTACAAAAGCGGGAAGAGAGTCATAGTTACTCCCGCCGTTTACCCGCGCTTGCTTGAATTTCTTCACGTTGACATTCAGAGCACTGGGCAGAAATCACATTGCGTCAACACCCGCGAGGGCCATCGCAATGCTTTGTTTTAATTAGACAGTCGGATTCCCCTTGTCCGTGCCAGTTCTGAGCTGACCGTTGAACGGCGGTCGTACAGAACCGCGCCGATCGCGCACGAGACGAAACCGACACGGCCTTACGGCTAGGAAGATCCGCGGAAGGCCGGAACGCGGGTCCAGATTCTGTCCCGCTCCCCGTGAAGAGAACGAGC
>CAWUPE010000543.1:27500-35595 GCA_963924145.1 Pyrausta purpuralis
CGTCGAGTCCGCCTACAGGGTTCACGAAAACAAACGCATCGATCGTCGTGTGTATTTTTATACGCAAAACACCGAGGAGCGCTCTCTTACAATTGGTATATCGAAGAGTCACGCCCAAGGATTACGAATAAAACGAGCGAACGACAATTGTTTTCAAAAATATATATTTAAACGGACCTAACGCATACGCATACAAGATGACACACGCGTTAAGAACCGTCATATGCACGTGGTGTGTGTGTATGTATGACACATACACAAAAACACGCGCAGTGTGGTTATTGTATTTATGCAGCCGGCCCTCAGACAGGAGTGGTCCTGGATGTGTCTCCACGGACCGCAATGTGCGTTCGAAATGTCGATGTTCAAATGTGTCCTGCAGTTCACACTATGACGCGCAGTTAACTGCGTTCTTCATCGACCCGCGAGCCAAGTGATCCACCGTCCAGGGTAATGGTTTAGTGGTTATTTTTGTGGTGTAAACAACGTATAAAATAATATAAAATTTGTTTTTGTAACTGAATAAAGACGATCGCACGCATGCGCGCACACAATCGTCAAATCCAACCGCATTGTTTTTTTGTTTTTTTTTTCGAACATACCGTCTACGACTAAGATCGCGGATTTCGATCTATCCGAGTCGATATGACGGTACGACGACGCCCTCTCTATCGAGAGGGTGTATATTTTTGTGTCTGGATGAACATTTTATGTATACAACTGTACGCGTGTTACGTGTACGTTGTAAACACGTTAATGATCCTTCCGCAGGTTCCCCTACGGAAACCTTGTTACGACTTTTACTTCCTCTAAATGATCAAGTTCGGTCAACTTCCCAACAACGCCGACGGCCGTGAAGCCACCGCGTGTCGGTCCGAAGACCTCACTAAATCATTCAATCGGTAGTAGCGACGGGCGGTGTGTACAAAGGGCAGGGACGTAATCAACGCGAGCTTATGACTCGCGCTTACTAGGAATTCCTCGTTTATGGGGGATAATTGCAAACCCCAATCCCCAGCACGAAGGAGTTTCAACGGGTTGCCCGGGCCTCTAGGCCTGGGAGAACATGCTGATTCCTTCAGTGTAGCGCGCGTGCGGCCCAGGACATCTAAGGGCATCACAGACCTGTTATTGCTCAATCTCGTGCGGCTCGAAGCCGCCGGTCCCTCTAAGAAGAATTTTAATACGTCGCCAGTGAGTTGCGTGACAGAGCCACGCGCACCTAAATGGCGACGCCTATTTAGCAGGCTAGAGTCTCGTTCGTTACCGGAATTAACCAGACAAATCGCTCCACCAACTAAGAACGGCCATGCACCACCACCCACCGAATCAAGAAAGAGCTGTTAATCTGTCAATCCTTCCGGTGTCCGGGCCTGGTGAGATTTCCCGTGTTGAGTCAAATTAAGCCGCAGGCTCCACTCCTGGTGGTGCCCTTCCGTCAATTCCTTTAAGTTTCAGCTTTGCAACCATACTCCCCCCGGAGTCCAAAATCTTTGGTTTCCCGAAAGCTGCCCGCCGAGCCATTGTAATAACGTCGGCGGATCGCTAGATGACATATTTACGGTTAGAACTAGGGCGGTATCTAATCGCCTTCGAACCTCTAACTTTCGTTCTTGATTGATGAAAACACCTTTGGCAAATGCTTTCGCTGATGTTCGTCTTGCGACGATCCAAGAATTTCACCTCTAACGTCGCAATACGAATGCCCCCAGTTATCCCTATTAATCATTACCTCGGAGTTCTGAAAACCAACAAAATAGAACCGAGATCATATTCTATTATTCCATGCACGAAATATTCAAGCAGCATTTTGAGCCCGCTTTGAGCACTCTAATTTGTTCAAAGTAAAGTTGTCGGCCCATCTCGACACTCAATGAAGAGCACCGCGATAGGATTTTGATATTGAACCGACGTTTGACCGTCGGCTCACCGACGATATGCTCCGCAAACGTGTCAGTATCACCGCGGATGCGGTGCACCGACAGCGCGGCGCACAAATGCAACTACGAGCTTTTTAACCGCAACAATTTTAGTATACGCTATTGGAGCTGGAATTACCGCGGCTGCTGGCACCAGACTTGCCCTCCAATTGTTCCTCGTTAAAATATTTAAAGTGTACTCATTCCGATTACGAGGCCTCGTAAGAGTCCCGTATCGTTATTTTTCGTCACTACCTCCCCGTGCCGGGAGTGGGTAATTTGCGCGCCTGCTGCCTTCCTTGGATGTGGTAGCCGTTTCTCAGGCTCCCTCTCCGGAATCGAACCCTGATTCCCCGTTACCCGTGACAACCATGGTAGTCGCAGAAACTACCATCGAAAGTTGATAAGGCAGACATTTGAAAGATGCGTCGCCGGTACTGGACCGTGCGATCGGCAAAAGTTATCCAGATTCATCAAAATTAACGACTTCGAACGCGAGGCCCTCCGTCGATTGGTTTTGATCTAATAAAAGCACTCATCCCATCACTGGTCAGAGTTCTGATTGCATGTATTAGCTCTAGAATTACCACAGTTATCCAAGTAACTGAGTAAGATCTAAGGAACCAAAACTGATATATTGAGCCATTCGCGGTATCGCCTTAATACGGCTTGCACTGAGACATGCATGGCTTAATCTTTGAGACAAGCATATAACTACTGGCAGGATCAACCAGGGAGCTTACACATGATAAAAGTAGAAAAAAAAAAACACGCGACGCGTGTTCATCTCTCTACTCTGTTCTGTGTCTTGCGCCCGATTCGACGTTTTACCGTCGGATATCGAGGCGTGACTATATTGGTCATAATATATCGGTGTGTCGCACGCTGTACGCGATCTGTGTCGTCTCCGATCAGATCGCGAACAAGGGCACTTAGCGCTCCAAATGAAGGAGGCGCCCACACTGAAGGTTCGCACAGATCACTTTTCACTTTTATGTAAAAAAACTCTTCCAACTGACGTTTTGTACACATTAGCGACAAACAGCCCGGAGCAAGAGAGATCCCGAACCAGACCAGAAAAATATGTATGACGCTCCTCCGTCAGTGTTGTTGAAAATTGACGAGGACGCATAACCGTCCATCGGCGCTTTTCAGACACAACACTGATAGAATTGCATCGGACCAAAGTGTTACACACATACGCATGGAACACAATATAGGCCTTGAGTGAGACCGTTTCTACGAAATCCATATATACAATAACGGATCCGTCGATCTACAAAGTTTAACAATGCCAGCGCCGCCGCGACTCTACCGCGCTCACACGCACATTTTACTTTCGAGAGACTATTAAAATATAAATATTTTACAAGTCCCCAAAACAAGTGGTGCGACACGCCCGAAGAGACGACGATGCCAGCTAGAGTACTCAACGAACGGCGGTTAAACGGAAGGGCGCGCGCGCATCTGCGCGCGCGCGCACACGCGCCTTCCCGCCGCTCTTTGCCTTTCCTCCGAACGACACTTCGCCTGTCGTGCGCACGCGCAATGCGCGCCCACAGCGCCGCGGAGTGTGTTTGCACGCCCCTCTCGCCACGGATTGATACTAACAAACGCGTTGCTGCGCTCTTCGTTTCAATTCTGTCACGAGTGGACAAGCGACCGACTCCAATGTCGAAAAATTCTGAACGCGCAATATCGTGCGCGCGACGCGGCGGGTGTAAAATAAGTTATTTTTTGGAATGGGAAAAAAACCGATGGTTAGGTTAGGTTAGGTTATGTTAGGTTAGAGAGATACCAAAAACTTAAAAAAAAAAACCTTATGTTAGGTTAGATGAGGTTAGGTTTGATTTTGTTAGGTTCCGAAGAAAGATTCCAGAAAGATTTCAAAACTACCAAAAAAAATCCATTTAGGTATCCCACGGTTAGGTTAGATTAGGTTAGGTTTGATTTTGTTAGGTTCAGAAGGAACATTCCAGAAATAATCCAAAATCTTTAAAAAAAACACCCTTAGGTAACCGAAGGTTAGGTTAGATTAGGTTAGGTTTGATTTTGTTAGGTTCAGAAGAAACATTCCAGAAATAATCCAAAATCTTAAAAAAAAACACCCTTAGGTAACCGAAGGTTAGGTTAGATTTTAGGTTAGGTTTCATTTTGTTAGGTTCAGATGAAAGATTCCAGAAAGATTTCAAAAACTAACAAAAAAAATCCATTTAGGTAACCGAAGGTTAGGTTAGATTAGGTTAGGTTTGATTTGATTTTGTTAAGTTCAGAAGAAACATTCCAGAAATAATCAAAATCTAGAAAAAAACACCCCTAGGTAACCGAAGGTTAGGTTAGATTAGGTTAGGTTTGATTTTGTTAGGTTCAGAAGAAACATTCCAGAAATAATCCAAAATCTTAAAAAAAAAAACACCCTTAGGGTAACCGAAGGGTTAGGTTAGATTAGGTTAAGTTTGATTTTGTTAGGTTCCGAAGAAAGATTCCAGAAAGATTTCAAAAACTAACAAAAAAATCCATTTAGGTAACCGAAGGTTAGGTTAGATTAGGTTAGGTTTGATATGATTTTGTTAAGTTCAGAAGAAACATTCCAGAAATAATCCAAAATCTAGAAAAAAACACCCCTAGGTAACCGAAGGTTAGGTTAGATTAGGTTAGGTTTGATTTTGTTAGGTTCAGAAGAAACATTCCAGAAATAATCCAAAATCTTAAAAAAAACACCCTTAGGTAACCGAAGGTTAGGTTAGATTAGGTTAAGTTTGATTTTGTTAGGTTCCGAAGAAAGATTCCCAGAAAGATTTCAAAAACTAACAAAAAAATCCATTTAGGTAACCGAAGGTTAGGTTAGATTAGGTTAGGTTTGATTTGATTTTGTTAAGTTCAGAAGAAACATTCCAGAAATAATCCAAAATCTAGAAAAAAACACCCCTAGGTAACCGAAGGTTAGGTTAGATTAGGTTAGGTTTGATTTTGTTAGGTTCAGAAGAAACATTCCAGTAAAAAATCCAAAATCTAGAAAAAAACACCCTTAGGTAACCGAAGGTTAGGTTAGGTTAGGTTAGGTTTGATTTTGTTAGGGTCCGAAGAAAAATTCCAGAAAGATTTCAAAAACTAACAAAAAAATCCATTTGGGTAACCCACGGTTAGGTTAGATTAGGTTAGGTTTGATTTGATTTTGTTAAGTTCAGAAGAAACATTCCAGAAAGATTTCAAAAACTAACAAAAAAAAAACACCCCTAGGTAACCGAAGGTTAGGTTAGATTAGGTTAGGTTTGATTTTGTTAGGTTCAGAAGAAACATTCCAGTAAAAAATCCAAAATCTAGAAAAAAACACCCTTAGGTAACCGAAGGTTAGGTTAGGTTAGGTTAGGTTTGATTTTGTTAGGGTCCGAAGAAAAATTCCAGAAAGATTTCAAAAACTAACAAAAAAATCCATTTGGGTAACCCACGGTTAGGTTAGATGAGGTTAGGTTTGATTTTGTTAGGCTCCGAAGAAACATTCCAGAAAGATTTCAAAAACTAACAAAAAAAAACATTTAGGTAACCCCACGGTTCGGTTACATTTACAAACTAATAATTACAATAGTTTTAAAAACTATCATGTTTATCGTATCAAATTCAGCAAACCCTTTCATTTAATACCCATATCATGGGGGGTGCATTTCAAATAGCCAAATCGATATCTTTAATGTCCGCCATGTTGGATTTAAGTCACGTGACTATTTTTGTCGTATTCCTGAGAGCAAACCCTTTCATTTGATACTCATATAATGGGTTTTTACCCATTTCCAATAGCCTGTTTGCATCTTGGGGAAGCCGCCATATTGGTTTTGTAATGACGTTTCTTAGCTTGTCATGTATTGTCATCAAAAGTCAGAGCGTGTGCAAAATTTCATCCTAATCGAAGACCGAAAGTGGGTCAAATAACGATTCCAAGTTTTTCTTACACATACATAGTTACAAGTGAAGCTAATAATATAAGCGTGTTAAACAATAAATAAAATATTGGGAGATTGCAAGTCCAACAAACTTATTAAGAGTAACGTACAAATTGAATATATATATATATATATATATATATATATATATATATATATATATATATACTACAGTACATACTACAGTACAAAACAAAATTTGAACCCAAAGGAAATCAAACAATATGAAACAGTCCATAACAACTACTTGACTAAAATAACAAACCAACCGGACAAACTTTATACCCCCTATTACATGTATTTAAGTGTTTATGTTTGTTAAAATACCTACAAACAGTTAAAACAAATATTGTGTTTGTATCGATTTGATACCGTTGCTCTGCATTCATCGAGCAGTGTATGTATGAGACGGATAACCAAAACCTGAATATTAATAATTTTATCGGATAAAATTATCCCCAATATACTTATTATTATTATTGTATTGCATTGCATTTCATTAATAAGTACCTCCTATCTACATACATTATGTACCTAATTTATGTTTATTCAATCCGAGGAAATTTTTACACTAACCAACCAACCAACCAAGGAATTTTCAAAAAGAAAAAGGCACATTCAAATTTCTTTAAAACCACTAAATCACACCTCGCCCGCCGTGTACCGTGTACCCCACCCTCCCAGCCCTTCCCGTGTGGCCATCGTATAAGGGGATATGAAAAAAATATTATGTAATAGTCTATTAATATGGACGCGCATATATCCACCACATAATAGGTACCCGTGGGTGGGTCAGTTAGCAGGGGCGTGGCATTCCATATAGGCAGTAAAAAAGTGCCTACCTCGTCATTATAATGCCAAATCAATATTACAATATATCTCTATAAACTAAGCTAGAAATTTAAAGCATTTTTATTATCAACTTACATACATTAAGTATTAACGCGCTCAACTAATAAACGAAAATATTAAAAACACTATGCAATTGCGCCTCATACTACAATGTCAGTGAAGATATAAACCAGAAAAATTGAAAATGACGCCCTGTTCATACAAATCGAAAGGTGACAGGACTGACAGGTGATATTCGCATCATATACCCATAAAGTAGGCATACATACATACATACATACATACATACATACATACATACTATCAATACTTAAGATTTATTTTGAATTAAGATAGAAACATGGTTATAAATTGATAAATCATGATTTTATTTTAGCTTGGTTATTTATTATATTGACAAACTTTCAGATGTTACTCGTCCACCCTAGTATATTATACTAGTCTAGTAGGCGCGTCGTTGCTATTTCCTGCGCTTTTTAACTATTTAATAAACTAAAATAAATCTTAAACTAATATTATTATGAATGCTGGAAATTCCGTCATTTTATTTTATAATACTTTTAAAATTGTAAGTAGGTCAAGAGAGCTTAAAATTTGGTTTCAAAGTACAGCAAACATTCCTTGAAAAGTTTGCGGCAGCCATTTTTTTTTTTCTTCTATGGAGTTCTTGTTTTGCTTTTCGCTACCTTCCCGCTAGTGTTAGAAATGTAAAAATTTCAAGTAAACATTTGTATTTTGATTGAATGAAAGTGTTTTATGGGTTTGTTTTGCATTGGAAACTATACTGAAATTGCAGTGTTCCTTTCAGTGCTCCATAAAAGTTATGTCGTGTGTGATGTGTGAAGATTCGTTTTGTTTTAAAAGTTTTAACTGTGCGCTGATCCCCTAACTAGCCACTATATGGGTATCAGTTAAATGGCATGTCATTGTAAATTCATCCTTTCCTTGATACTTGTGCGTGTGGTGCTAAACTAAATCGACGCAAAAACAGCTTGTATGCTCCGTTCATAAATTGCACAGAAAAAAAACAAAATAATGAAGTTACTATTTGCTAGTATTTCACTGTCATTTACATATAGCTCTTTACTAGACACAAAATCTGAGAGTATAAAGTAAACATCAGGTTGTGGTAGTAAGTAGTAAGGTACTATACCTACTTCATTGCTCTATAATGTACAATAATATTATAGGTTTTATTTATATTAAGGCAATGTGCAAACGGATCATTATGGACCCTATTTGGGCGCTGCAAAACAAGTGTTACTATACAATATGAATTAGGAAAAACAAAAATATGAAAGAAAAAAAAAAAAGAAAAAAAAACATAATCTATGTATTCATCATTGATGCAATAATAGGACTTGGAAATAAGTGATAGTTTCAATG
>CAWUPE010000544.1:0-23678 GCA_963924145.1 Pyrausta purpuralis
AAGCAACGCATACCAAAAGTCTCAGCTGAGATCAAAAATGATCTAGATAATTAGGACTGGCTGACATCGCGTGTCAGCTCGGCCGGTATTTGCTACAGATCAATATCGCGTATTGATTCGGAGCGGAAAATGTGGACTGGCTAGCATCGCGTGCTAGCTCGGCCGCGAAGCGTAAAGCATGCATGGTGCAGCCACGCTGGGTAGTGCGTTTTACTTCACATTCACTTTATGAATAAATACGTATCACTATAAGGTAAGTTTCGTTTAGCACGAAATAAAAACTTAACGGTTATATACTGTGGTTACTGCGTGCGTTGTAACGGCGCGCGCGCACGGACACGAATGAGCGACAGGCGGCTGGCAGTGCTGTGAGGCGTGGGAGGGAGTGAGGTTTTCTACTTTCTCTTTCTTGCGCTAAACCTGTGTGCGAGTGAATAAACGCGTAGCAGGGCATACTACATGGTTAATTAAATCTCAGAGTCGAAGGCAGGACAATGAGCCGCATTACGTGCAACACGACGCATCGGGTATATCCGAGGTACTTAATTGACGCATCTTTGTTTTTTAGCTCATAAAATGAAATGAAGTGCTAGATTTGAATTGACGTGCCGTGCTAAGTTGGAGCACGTAAATAAGCAGTACCGTTACCATGAGTTTACAACGGTTTTACTCGCTAGCGAAGGCGTAAAAAAACTATAAAAATGCCCAGCGCCTCTAGCGGTCACTGACGGAACTACATTTTTTCATACAAAAAGTTATGTCGTCGCTAGTCATCAAAACCATGTGCGTGTGGTCTGGGAGATCTTTTCAAAAAACTCAACCAACCACAACCAAATTATAAGAGGATTTAGGAAATAATTGTGAAAACCTAATGGTAAGGTATAAAAACTGTGAAACCTAAACAAAGAAAGTTAGAACTAATTAACTGGATCACTCAATCTAGACGCTTGAAGAATAAACCATAACGCATATCCAAGAATATAGTTACTACCTGTTTGTTTATAATTTGCATTTGAAATAATTGTGAAGAATTTGTGATAGCTGCTTGACAAATTTTCGAATCATTTCAAAGTCAGGTTTAAGATTTTGAACTGTTTAAATGGATCACTCAGAATGCACTATGTTCAGTTGAGTGATCTTCTTAAACACCACCTTATACTGAAAAAGTATGAAACATAATCATGTTTTTTATAAACTATGCTTTTGGAAAAATTTGTGACGCAAAGGTCGTAACTTTCTTTGTTTAGGTTTCACAGTTTTTATACCTTACCATTACGTTTTCACAATTATTTCCTAAATCCTCTTATAATTCGGTTGTGGTTGGTTGAGTTTTTTGAAAAGATCTCCCAGACCACACGCACATATTAAAACCGTCGTCGCTATCGAGTAAACTCATGGTAACAGTACACTACCTATTTTCAGGGAACATTTCGAATTTTCGGTATAGGTAGGTATATTGTTTTAAGGAAAATTAGTGTAAGTATTTTCATACCGATAATGACCAGCATTTTTTATTGAAATGTGGTTAGGCGCGAGAGACCGCAAAAAATAACATCATAACACCTTCCTACCACTCGGTTGATTGCAAATTGTTTTACTACACCTACGATGGGAAGCGGGCTTTTTTCTAAAGTAATACTAAACCTTAGGGAAATAGATTATATCTGGACGTAAATCGTTTTATGACTTCTTCATAAAAACCCAACTACCTTCCTATTTTTGCAAGGCGTTATCTAGTACGAGCCGTGAATCAAGCAGACCCGTGATAAACATATACGCATTCTTTTTACTTTATTGCACGGGAATACCAAAATACCTTAGGTCATTCTCTACCAGTCTACCGCTAAGGAATGCAGAAATTAAAATTAAAGAGTTACTTAAGAACGTAACAGAGCATATACAACAATGCTGAAAAACGTAACTTTGCATATAGTTTCCAACCAAACCCATTATGAAAAAGTTAACTGGCTGATTATTGTCAGCTATATTTTTTATGGGGTTTGCTCATCTAATTAACCGAAGATGGTGCAATTCACTCTAAGCAAGCCCTACCCGCTTTCTAGCAAGCTTCATAAACATATGAATACAATGAATACTTCGATCAGATGGAAAACAAGGGTTAAAATCTGAAAGTCTGAACTGAATAACCCAATCAGTGGTAAAAGTATAGTAACAACTCCAAATTCTAGATAATGTCACAGTTAAAAGAATTCAATGTCAATTTGAAAACAAAAGTAGCAGTCAATTGCTTTTATTAATACGAATAAATTCTAAGATGAAATTGCAAAGCTGTTTCGATAAAATGCTATTTCGAGAAAGAACCATAAAAGACATTAGACACGTAATTTAAAGACACTAGCAAAATTGCAGGATTTTAAAACCGTGGCTTCATAAATGAAGGTTTTATTTTTCAACAGCAGTGAAAAGATTGAATAGTGAGTGTACGAAAACAGTGGACTGTAAAGGTGGTCTGATGTAATTTTGGTGTTTGCAAAGAATACCTAACAATGTGGTCGTGACAATAAATCTTAATATTTCATACCTGGTTGGTGTCGGCGATTGCTAAGAAGGCAACACATTCAAAGGATGTATCAATTACACTGAAATTACTGGCCAGCAATGAAATTATGTTAGTAACGATACCCCAATGGTGCGTTGATTGTCGATTCCTCGCCAACTTCGAGCACTCACTAACTTTGGTCGGATTTATCTTTAATAAATCACTTAAATAACGCTTAATGTATTATTGATATTGATAATAAATATTTCGGCACTCAACAAACAAAAAAGGTGACGATCCAATTCAAAGCGCGGCAACGAGAGAGCGATTTCTTTCCTACTATAAAGGGTTGCCAGTTACAAAACTTAAAATTACTACAACAAAAATGTTACCACATTACTCAACGAAAACTAACCATAAACGACAAATGTGAACATTCCGCCCACCTAAATACAAAGTATTTAACTTTACAATAAACATTATCTTATACAGAACTAAAACTAGGGACTAATTAACAACTATGTAATTTTAGAGCATGCTTAATTGTCACTTACTGGTAGAGGGCACAATTTAACTACAGGCCGTTTGTATTGCACGATGCAGTTTTAACTGTAACAACGCGACATACGCCGTCTGAACCAGGGTGTAAAGCGACAACACGACCCAAACTCCATTTCAAGGGGCTAAGTACTTCATTTACGACAATAACTAACGAACCAATATTTATATTAGTTTGACTTTAATTCCACTTAGCCCTTTGCTGCAGAGTGTGGATGTACTCATTCGACCATCTCCGCCAAAAATCCTGGTGCATTTTTTGGATTAACTTCCAACGCTGTAAAATACTAATTTTTTCATCAACAATATTCACTTCTGGAACCATTGTAAGTGGTTCAAGAGTAACGAAATGTCCAGGAGTTAGTGCGGTTAAGTCATGCGGATCCGAACTCACAGGAGTCAGAGGCCTAGAGTTGAGCATCGCCTCGACTTGCGAAAGTATCGTAATAAACTCTTCGTAGGTGAGGCGCTGATCACCCACGACACGCTTCAAATGTGTCTTAACCGATTTAATTCCTGATTCTGCCAAAGCATTGAAATGTGGGCTACCAGGAGGATTAAATGCGAATTTGATGTGCTGTGCCGAGTGGCATCAGTCATAATTTTTTCCAAAACATTACTAGCGCCAACAAAATTCCTGCCCTGGTCCGACACTATCAGGTTGCACCGACCACGACGAGCAACAAAACGCTTGAGGGCAGCGATAAACGCTTCCGTAGAAAGCTCTGAGGCAAGTTCAATGTGAATTGCCTTCGTTCTTGTGCACACAAAAACACAAATATAGGCCTTATAAGTCTTGACCCCACGACCACGACCGAGAGCGATATCGAAAGGGCCACCGTAATCAATCGCAACCGTAGAAAATGGTTTGATTTGTGTAATTCTATATGACGGTAAGTTACCCATAATGGGAACAGGAGCTGGTTTGGGGTTAGCGTGAAAGCACTTAACACACTTCGATACGACAGAATGAATAGCCCTTTTTGGGGACAAAATCCAAAACGATTGTGCCAGTAAATTTTGCAACGTCTGAACGCCTGGGTGCATAAATTTTCTGTGGAATACGTCGATAATTAAAAGGTCAGTCGATTCTTCCTAGGTAGCAAAAGGGGAAATTTAGCATCAAAAGGCACGTCTGCCTTCTCAACACGACTGCCCACCCTGAGGCGACCTCTTTCATCAATGAAGGAGACAGTTTTCGAAGATTCTTAGGCAACGAATTAGGCGAATCATTCTTCAATTTAGCAATTTCATCAGAAAATTCAATACCCTGAACATGCTTTATCAAAAGTTCAAAGGCTTGATTAACTTCAGACGATTGGAGAGATATATCTACGATTTTACAATCCAGATGATTATTATTATTAACTTTAACATTACGCAAAAAGCGAAGACAATAAGCTAACACGTTTTGCAGCTTCGAGAACGACGAGAAACGATTTAACAAATTTTCAATCAAATTGGGCTCAGAAACGTTGGTCACAAGATTAACAATCTTACTTTCGGCTGACAATGCAGTATCGTCAGGCAGGGGGAACAACGAAGGCCAAATATCTTCAGTTTCCGAGAGCCACGAGGGACCATGCCGCCACAACTCTTGCTTCGACGTGAAGTCATTTGGGAGCATGCCACGTGAGCCGTAATCGGCTGGGTTATCTGCAGTCCCAACATGCCTCCAGCATCCAGACGGTATCTTATCCTGCACGTGAGCAACCCTGTTTGCAACAAATGTTTGCCATTTCGAAGGGCACGATTTAATCCACGACAAAGCAATAGTGGAATCGGACCACGCGAAAACCTTTTCAAAATGAAAAAAATGGTTTAAGGGCATCGATAACAGACTGCAATAAGTCTGATAATAGAACAGCGGCTTGAAGTTCCAACCTTGGGATTGTGAGCCTTTTAAGCGGAGCAACCTTTGACTTCGAACAACAAAGTTCAGTACGTATTTCACCGTTAGGTTGTACGACTCGAAAATAGACTGCTGCGCTATAGCCACGTTCGGAAGCATCACAGAAGCCATGAACTTGCAAATCAACGAAAGGTTTAACAAAACGACGAGGAAACGAAAGCAAGGTCAACGACTGAAGTTCATTTTTAAAACGAAACCACTCTGTAGCAATATTTGCAGGAACGTCATCATCCCATGAAATTCCAGAACACCACAAAAGCTGCATGAGATATTTTGCATAGAACGTAACAGGACCAACTAAACCCAATGGATCGTAAATGTGGGCTATATCTGAAAGAATTGACCGTTTTGTCAGTCTACGGCGATCAGTAGCAACTTTGAAGGTGAAACTATCTTCTTGTGGCAACCACAACAAACCAAGAATTTTCAGGGAGATGTCTGACCCATCTTCAAATTTTCTGAAATCTTCAGAATACAAATCAGAGGGAGGTAAATCGCGAAGAAATCGCTTGTCATTAGAGCTCCATTTCCTTAAATGGAAACCAGCCGAATGCATAATTTCAATTAATTCAGATTTCAGCTGATGAGCCAATTCCAGGGACGATGTCCCAGTTACAATGTCATCGACGTATATGTCACGATATAGAACAGAAGCTCCAAGGGGGAACTCTGACGACGAAATCTTTGCCAATTCAGCGATGGTACGAAGAGCCTGATACGGAGCAGAAGAGACTCCATATGTGGCAGTACGCAGTCTAAAGTCACGTACCGGACCGACAGGGGAAGGTCGCCACAAAATGCGTTGATATTCAGCATCTTCCTCGGGTACTAATATTTGACGATACATTTGCTTCACAACTCCTGTAAACACAATCAAATGGCAACGGAAGCGAACGAGAAGATCGAATATATTGGTTTGCAATTTGGGACCAACCTGCAAAGAATCATTAAGCGACAAGCCACGAGAATCTTTGGCGCTCGCATCGAAAACTACACGAAGAGGAGTACTGACTGACTCCGGACGTAAAATACCGTGATGAGGTATATAATAAAACTTGTCAACATCCTTTGAAGGGGGACCAATTTCTTCGAGATGACCACAATTTGCATAATCATCCATAAAGGATACGTATGCTTCACGAAAATTAGGATTGGAATCGAATTTCCTTTCCAACGACGAAAACCTTTGAAGGGCGATCGCACGAGAGTCATGAAAAACCGGCTTGTGCGATGGCTAAACGAAAGGGAGAGGAACGACAAATCTACCATCACTCGAACGTGAATGGTTTTCGACAAAATTAGCTTTACAAGTTTTTTCAGCCTGCGACAAAATATTTTTTCGCTGACAAACTTCTTCTAACGCCCAAAATTCTTTTATAGCGTTATCCAACGACAAATTCGAAACGAGAAGGCAATCATTACTGGTTGCACGACGACGAGAAGTGGTGGGGGAAACGACATCACAACCACCCAAAAGTATCCATCCAAAGATGGTTTCCATTGCAATTGGTTGGCCATGTTTTCCTCTTCTGAGACCCGACAGCAACGATGACGCAAACACATCAGCATTCAGCAACATATCAACAGGTCCAGGAGTATCGAACAGAGGGTCGGCCAAAGCTATACCCTGAATATGTGACCAAAGAGAAGAATCCACAGACTGTGTAGGTTGATCAGCACAAATCGACGATAAAACGAGAGCATCAACGACAATATCCGACGATAAACGAGATTTAAATGGTCGTAGAATACATGACACAGTCCCAGATGGCTTGGCAGTCGAACAACCAATACCATTTACCTGGTGATTTCCCCGAACAATTGACAAACCTAACGATTTAGCAGCATGTTTCGAAATAAAATTACATGCCCTAGCAGAATCGAGTAAAACTCGAATAGGCTGGAAATCACCATTGGTGTCATGTATTAAAATTCTTGCAGTCGAAAATAAAATATTATTACTAGGAACTATTGTGGTAAGTGTGGTTCAGCACAGCACTATTCAAATTGTTGTCACTTTCTTTCGATACAGAAGGTTTTACAATATTAAAATGCAACAAAGTATGGTGTGCACGATGGCAGATATTGCAACCTTCTTTGTTACAAGCTTTAACTTGATGTGATGGAGAGAAGCACACAAGACAAAGTCCAGTTCTTTTAATAAAACCAAAACGTGCCTGTACTTCCAACCTTTTAAATTTTAAACAAGTTTCCAAAGAATGCTTTAGTGAACAAAATTTACATGGATCTGTAATCGACACAACGAAAGAAGATTTAACCTTTTGTTTATTATTATTATTAAAT
Source organism: Pyrausta purpuralis (assembly GCA_963924145.1). NCBI lineage: Eukaryota > Metazoa > Arthropoda > Insecta > Lepidoptera > Crambidae > Pyrausta > Pyrausta purpuralis. Next base: position 7,275 of record CAWUPE010000544.1, read on the forward strand.
TGACTAAACTTTTGTTTTGTTGCATTCCCTGAGCTAGAATTAATATTTGAGAAACTAAGGGCTTGACAATGTTTTTCAATAAAACTTTGTAAGACTTCAAATTCTGGAACCTCATTACTATTATGTTCCAATTGGAACTTTTCCTGCAATATCCTATCAAGCTTCGACCATAATAAATGAAACAAAATAAAGTTCTTATCGGGCAAATCAAATTTACTTAAAACCGACAAATTTTCTGAAAATGTGTAGCTAACTCTTTGTAACTCAGATCCTGAAACAATTTTTATGGGTTCACACGACAACAATTTATCATAAAATGTAATACTCAATGCCCATTTCTTGTTATAGTGTTTATTAAGAAGATTATACGCATCTATATAACTATCATCCTTTAATGGGAAATTTTTAATTAGTTCATAAGCTGGCCCCTTGACCGACGACAAAAGGTAGTAAAACTTTTCAACATTGGGAATGTTTTTGGTGTGGATCAAAGAGTTAAAGAGTTGAATGAATGGAATCCAGTTGTCTAGCGCCCCATTGAATGCCTTGATATCTATTTTAGGTAATCGGGCAACTGATTCGGAGTTGTTTTGACACACTTGTTCGGCCTTTACCGAACCCCGACTTAATTCCTCACGCAATCTGCATCGCACTCTAGCCATTTTGTGCTCGAAAGTCATTGTCACCTCCAATTCCTTTTTCACTTCGAGTTTAGGTACCATGGCGAGAATATTTTGCTGGGCACTATGGAATTCCTTAGCTTATTCCCGAAATTCTTCCTCAGAATAGCCCATCAAATCACCTTGTTCTATATATTCGAGACGCATCAATGCATAATCGCGGGCAATTCTATTCATATCTGCTTGTTGACTATATTCAGCCACTGACTCGCTATCATTTGCCATTGTATACACAAACAAACTCGAAATGTAACAACAACAAAAACGAAAACAAACGAAAACGGAAATTAATTTGTTTGTGTATGAACGAAATACAACAGAATAACAAATGATAAGCTGTCAATGAATACAAACTAAACTGTAACGCGCTCTAAATTGTCAAACGTCAAAACGAAAATCGATATGTCAAATAGTGCCGTTTCCGGAAACACAATTATGCGAAATGGAACGCAATGGAAGCACCGATACAATACCAACACAAAACTTCACATTCAAAATGGATGCTTTTTCAAACTTACCTACATTCGGTATAAAATATTTCACTACAGAGAACGACCAATATAACCTAAAAATATCGAAAATATACCAAAATTACGTCAATCCATCGACCGCGGAACAACTAAATCCGAATCGAAGGATCAAAAATGTACGAAAACAGTGGACTGTAAGGGTGGTCTGATGTAATTTTGGTGTTTGCAAAGAATACCTAACAATGTGGTCGTGACAATAAATCTTAATATTTCATACCTGGTTGGTGTCGGCGATTGCTAAGAAGGCAACACATTCAAAGGATGTATCAATTACACTGAAATTACTGGCCAGCAATGAAATTATGTTAGTAACGATACCCCAATGGTGCGTTGATTGTCGATTCCTCGCCAACTTCGAGCACTCACTAACTTTGGTCGGATTTATCTTTAATAAATCACTTAAATAACGCTTAATGTATTATTGATATTGATAATAAATATTTCGGCACTCAACAAACAAAAAAGGTGACGATCCAATTCAAAGCGCGGCAACGAGAGAGCGATTTCTTTCCTACTATAAAGGGTTGCCAGTTACAAAACTTAAAATTTACTACAACAAAAATGTTACCACATTACTCAACGAAAACTAACCATAAACGACAAATGTGAACATTCCGCCCACCTAAATACAAAGTATTTAACTTTACAATAAACATTATCTTATACAGAACTAAAACTAGGGACTAATTAACAACTATGTAATTTTAGAGCATGCTTAATTGTCACTTACTGGTAGAGGGCACAATTTAACTACAGGCCGTTTGTATTGCCCAGATGCAGTTTTAACTGTAACAACGCGACATACGCCGTCTGAACCAGGGTGTAAAGCGACAACACGACCCAAACTCCATTTCAAGGGGCTAAGTACTTCATTTACGACAATAACTAACGAACCAATATTTATATTAGTTTGACTTTTATTCCACTTAGCCCTTTGCTGCAGAGTGTGGATGTACTCATTCGACCATCTCCGCCAAAAATCCTGGTGCATTTTTTGGATTAACTTCCAACGCTGTAAAATACTAATTTTTTCATCAACAATATTCACTTCTGGAACCATTGTAAGTGGTTCAAGAGTAACGAAATGTCCAGGAGTTAGTGCGGTTAAGTCATGCGGATCCGAACTCACAGGAGTCAGAGGCCTAGAGTTGAGCATCGCCTCGACTTGCGAAAGTATCGTAATAAACTCTTCGTAGGTGAGGCGCTGATCACCCACGACACGCTTCAAATGTGTCTTAACCGATTTAATTCCTGATTCTGCCAAAGCATTGAAATGTGGGCTACCAGGAGGATTAAATGCGAATTTGATGTGCTGTGCCCGAGTGGCATCAGTCATAATTTTTTCCAAAACATTACTAGCGCCAACAAAATTCCTGCCCTGGTCCGACACTATCAGGTTGCACCGACCACGACGAGCAACAAAACGCTTGAGGGCAGCGATAAACGCTTCCGTAGAAAGCTCTGAGGCAAGTTCAATGTGAATTGCCTTCGTTCTTGTGCACACAAAAACACAAATATAGGCCTTATAAGTCTTGACCCCACGACCACGACCGAGAGCGATATCGAAAGGGCCACCGTAATCAATCGCAACCGTAGAAAATGGTTTGATTTGTGTAATTCTATATGACGGTAAGTTACCCATAATGGGAACAGGAGCTGGTTTGGGGTTAGCGTGAAAGCACTTAACACACTTCGATACGACAGAATGAATAGCCCTTTTTGGGGACAAAATCCAAAACGATTGTGCCAGTAAATTTTGCAACGTCTGAACGCCTGGGTGCATAAATTTTCTGTGGAATACGTCGATAATTAAAAAGGTCAGTCGATTCTTCCTAGGTAGCAAAAGGGGAAATTTAGCATCAAAAGGCACGTCTGCCTTCTCAACACGACCGCCCACCCTGAGGCGACCTCTTTCATCAATGAAGGAGACAGTTTTCGAAGATTCTTAGGCAACGAATTAGGCGAATCATTCTTCAATTTAGCAATTTCATCAGAAAATTCAATACCCTGAACATGCTTTATCAAAAGTTCAAAGGCTTGATTAACTTCAGACGATTGGAGAGATATATCTACGATTTTACAATCCAGATGATTATTATTATTAACTTTAACATTACGCAAAAAGCGAAGACAATAAGCTAACACGTTTTGCAGCTTCGAGAACGACGAGAAACGATTTAACAAATTTTCAATCAAATTGGGCTCAGAAACGTTGGTCACAAGATTAACAATCTTACTTTCGGCTGACAATGCAGTATCGTCAGGCAGGGGGAACAACGAAGGCCAAATATCTTCAGTTTCCGAGAGCCACGAGGGACCATGCCGCCACAACTCTTGCTTCGACGTGAAGTCATTTGGGAGCATGCCACGTGAGCCGTAATCGGCTGGGTTATCTGCAGTCCCAACATGCCTCCAGCATCCAGACGGTATCTTATCCTGCACGTGAGCAACCCTGTTTGCAACAAATGTTTGCCATTTCGAAGGGCACGATTTAATCCACGACAAAGCAATAGTGGAATCGGACCACGCGAAAACCTTTTCAAAATGAAAAAAATGGTTTAAGGGCATCGATAACAGACTGCAATAAGTCTGATAATAGAACAGCGGCTTGAAGTTCCAACCTTGGGATTGTGAGCCTTTTAAGCGGAGCAACCTTTGACTTCGAACAACAAAGTTCAGTACGTATTTCACCGTTAGGTTGTACGACTCGAAAATAGACTGCTGCGCTATAGCCACGTTCGGAAGCATCACAGAAGCCATGAACTTGCAAATCAACGAAAGGTTTAACAAAACGACGAGGAAACGAAAGCAAGGTCAACGACTGAAGTTCATTTTTAAAACGAAACCACTCTGTAGCAATATTTGCAGGAACGTCATCATCCCATGAAATTCCAGAACACCACAAAAGCTGCATGAGATATTTTGCATAGAACGTAACAGGACCAACTAAACCCAATGGATCGTAAATGTGGGCTATATCTGAAAGAATTGACCGTTTTGTCAGTCTACGGCGATCAGTAGCAACTTTGAAGGTGAAACTATCTTCTTGTGGCAACCACAACAAACCAAGAATTTTCAGGGAGATGTCTGACCCATCTTCAAATTTTCTGAAATCTTCAGAATACAAATCAGAGGGAGGTAAATCGCGAAGAAATCGCTTGTCATTAGAGCTCCATTTCCTTAAATGGAAACCAGCCGAATGCATAATGTCACGATATAGAACAGAAGCTCCAAGGGGGAACTCTGACGACGAAATCTTTGCCAATTCAGCGATGGTACGAAGAGCCTGATACGGAGCAGAAGAGACTCCATATGTGGCAGTACGCAGTCTAAAGTCACGTACCGGACCGACAGGGGAAGGTCGCCACAAAATGCGTTGATATTCAGCATCTTCCTCGGGTACTAATATTTGACGATACATTTGCTTCACAACTCCTGTAAACACAATCAAATGGCAACGGAAGCGAACGAGAAGATCGAATATATTGGTTTGCAATTTGGGACCAACCTGCAAAGAATCATTAAGCGACAAGCCACGAGAATCTTTGGCGCTCGCATCGAAAACTACACGAAGAGGAGTACTGACTGACTCCGGACGTAAAATACCGTGATGAGGTATATAATAAAACTTGTCAACATCCTTTGAAGGGGGACCAATTTCTTCGAGATGACCACAATTTGCATAATCATCCATAAAGGATACGTATGCTTCACGAAAATTAGGATTGGAATCGAATTTCCTTTCCAACGACGAAAACCTTTGAAGGGCGATCGCACGAGAGTCATGAAAAACCGGCTTGTGCGATGGCTAAACGAAAGGGAGAGGAACGACAAATCTACCATCACTCGAACGTGAATGGTTTTCGACAAAATTAGCTTTACAAGTTTTTTCAGCCTGCGACAAAATATTTTTTCGCTGACAAACTTCTTCTAACGCCCAAAATTCTTTTATAGCGTTATCCAACGACAAATTCGAAACGAGAAGGCAATCATTACTGGTTGCACGACGACGAGAAGTGGTGGGGGAAACGACATCACAACCACCCAAAAGTATCCATCCAAAGATGGTTTCCATTGCAATTGGTTGGCCATGTTTTCCTCTTCTGAGACCCGACAGCAACGATGACGCAAACACATCAGCATTCAGCAACATATCAACAGGTCCAGGAGTATCGAACAGAGGGTCGGCCAAAGCTATACCCTGAATATGTGACCAAAGAGAAGAATCCACAGACTGTGTAGGTTGATCAGCACAAATCGACGATAAAACGAGAGCATCAACGACAATATCCGACGATAAACGAGATTTAAATGGTCGTAGAATACATGACACAGTCCCAGATGGCTTGGCAGTCGAACAACCAATACCATTTACCTGGTGATTTCCCCGAACAATTGACAAACCTAACGATTTAGCAGCATGTTTCGAAATAAAATTACATGCCCTAGCAGAATCGAGTAAAACTCGAATAGGCTGGAAATCACCATTGGTGTCATGTATTAAAATTCTTGCAGTCGAAAATAAAATATTATTACTAGGAACTATTGTGGTAAGTGTGGTTCAGCACAGCACTATTCAAATTGTTGTCACTTTCTTTCGATACAGAAGGTTTTACAATATTAAAATGCAACAAAGTATGGTGTGCACGATGGCAGATATTGCAACCTTCTTTGTTACAAGCTTTAACTTGATGTGATGGAGAGAAGCACACAAGACAAAGTCCAGTTCTTTTAATAAAACCAAAACGTGCCTGTACTTCCAACCTTTTAAATTTTAAACAAGTTTCCAAAGAATGCTTTAGTGAACAAAATTTACATGGATCTGTAATCGACACAACGAAAGAAGATTTAACCTTTTGTTTATTATTATTATTAAATTGACTAAACTTTTGTTTTGTTGCATTCCCTGAGCTAGAATTAATATTTGAGAAACTAAGGGCTTGACAATGTTTTTCAATAAAACTTTGTAAGACTTCAAATTCTGGAACCTCATTACTATTATGTTCCAATTGGAACTTTTCCTGCAATATCCTATCAAGCTTCGACCATAATAAATGAAACAAAATAAAGTTCTTATCGGGCAAATCAAATTTACTTAAAACCGACAAATTTTCTGAAAATGTGTAGCTAACTCTTTGTAACTCAGATCCTGAAACAATTTTTATGGGTTCACACGACAACAATTTATCATAAAATGTAATACTCAATGCCCATTTCTTGTTATAGTGTTTATTAAGAAGATTATACGCATCTATATAACTATCATCCTTTAATGGGAAATTTTTAATTAGTTCATAAGCTGGCCCCTTGACCGACGACAAAAGGTAGTAAAACTTTTCAACATTGGGAATGTTTTTGGTGTGGATCAAAGAGTTAAAGAGTTGAATGAATGGAATCCAGTTGTCTAGCGCCCCATTGAATGCCTTGATATCTATTTTAGGTAATCGGGCAACTGATTCGGAGTTGTTTTGACACACTTGTTCGGCCTTTACCGAACCCCGACTTAATTCCTCACGCAATCTGCATCGCACTCTAGCCATTTTGTGCTCGAAAGTCATTGTCACCTCCAATTCCTTTTTCACTTCGAGTTTAGGTACCATGGCGAGAATATTTTGCTGGGCACTATGGAATTCCTTAGCTAATTCCCGAAATTCTTCCTCAGAATAGCCCATCAAATCACCTTGTTCTATATATTCGAGACGCATCAATGCATAATCGCGGGCAATTCTATTCATATCTGCTTGTTGACTATATTCAGCCACTGACTCGCTATCATTTGCCATTGTATACACAAACAAACTCGAAATGTAACAACAACAAAAACGAAAACAAACGAAAACGGAAATTAATTTGTTTGTGTATGAACGAAATACAACAGAATAACAAATGATAAGCTGTCAATGAATACAAACTAAACTGTAACGCGCTCTAAATTGTCAAACGTCAAAACGAAAATCGATATGTCAAATAGTGCCGTTTCCGGAAACACAATTATGCGAAATGGAACGCAATGGAAGCACCGATACAATACCAACACAAAACTTCACATTCAAAATGGATGCTTTTTCAAACTTACCTACATTCGGTATAAAATATTTCACTACAGAGAACGACCAATATAACCTAAAAATATCGAAAATATACCAAAATTACGTCAATCCATCGACCGCGGAACAACTAAATCCGAATCGAAGGATCAAAAATGTACGAAAACAGTGGACTGTAAGGGTGGTCTGATGTAATTTTGGTGTTTGCAAAGAATACCTAACAATGTGGTCGTGACAATAAATCTTAATATTTCATACCTGGTTGGTGTCGGCGATTGCTAAGAAGGCAACACATTCAAAGGATGTATCAATTACACTGAAATTACTGGCCAGCAATGAAATTATGTTAGTAACGATACCCCAATGGTGCGTTGATTGTCGATTCCTCGCCAACTTCGAGCACTCACTAACTTTGGTCGGATTTATCTTTAATAAATCACTTAAATAACGCTTAATGTATTATTGATATTGATAATAAATATTTCGGCACTCAACAAACAAAAAAGGTGACGATCCAATTCAAAGCGCGGCAACGAGAGAGCGATTTCTTTCCTACTATAAAGGGTTGCCAGTTACAAAACTTAAAATTTACTACAACAAAAATGTTACCACATTACTCAACGAAAACTAACCATAAACGACAAATGTGAACATTCCGCCCACCTAAATACAAAGTATTTAACTTTACAATAAACATTATCTTATACAGAACTAAAACTAGGGACTAATTAACAACTATGTAATTTTAGAGCATGCTTAATTGTCATTTACTGGTAGAGGGCACAATTTAACTACAGGCCGTTTGTATTGCCCAGATGCAGTTTTAACTGTAACAACGCGACATACGCCGTCTGAACCAGGGTGTAAAGCGACAACACGACCCAAACTCCATTTCAAGGGGCTAAGTACTTCATTTACGACAATAACTAACGAACCAATATTTATATTAGTTTGACTTTTATTCCACTTAGCCCTTTGCTGCAGAGTGTGGATGTACTCATTCGACCATCTCCGCCAAAAATCCTGGTGCATTTTTTGGATTAACTTCCAACGCTGTAAAATACTAATTTTTTCATCAACAATATTCACTTCTGGAACCATTGTAAGTGGTTCAAGAGTAACGAAATGTCCAGGAGTTAGTGCGGTTAAGTCATGCGGATCCGAACTCACAGGAGTCAGAGGCCTAGAGTTGAGCATCGCCTCGACTTGCGAAAGTATCGTAATAAACTCTTCGTAGGTGAGGCGCTGATCACCCACGACACGCTTCAAATGTGTCTTAACCGATTTAATTCCTGATTCTGCCAAAGCATTGAAATGTGGGCTACCAGGAGGATTAAATGCGAATTTGATGTGCTGTGCCCGAGTGGCATCAGTCATAATTTTTTCCAAAACATTACTAGCGCCAACAAAATTCCTGCCCTGGTCCGACACTATCAGGTTGCACCGACCACGACGAGCAACAAAACGCTTGAGGGCAGCGATAAACGCTTCCGTAGAAAGCTCTGAGGCAAGTTCAATGTGAATTGCCTTCGTTCTTGTGCACACAAAAACACAAATATAGGCCTTATAAGTCTTGACCCCACGACCACGACCGAGAGCGATATCGAAAGGGCCACCGTAATCAATCGCAACCGTAGAAAATGGTTTGATTTGTGTAATTCTATATGACGGTAAGTTACCCATAATGGGAACAGGAGCTGGTTTGGGGTTAGCGTGAAAGCACTTAACACACTTCGATACGACAGAATGAATAGCCCTTTTTGGGGACAAAATCCAAAACGATTGTGCCAGTAAATTTTGCAACGTCTGAACGCCTGGGTGCATAAATTTTCTGTGGAATACGTCGATAATTAAAAAGGTCAGTCGATTCTTCCTAGGTAGCAAAAGGGGAAATTTAGCATCAAAAGGCACGTCTGCCTTCTCAACACGACCGCCCACCCTGAGGCGACCTCTTTCATCAATGAAGGAGACAGTTTTCGAAGATTCTTAGGCAACGAATTAGGCGAATCATTCTTCAATTTAGCAATTTCATCAGAAAATTCAATACCCTGAACATGCTTTATCAAAAGTTCAAAGGCTTGATTAACTTCAGACGATTGGAGAGATATATCTACGATTTTACAATCCAGATGATTATTATTATTAACTTTAACATTACGCAAAAAGCGAAGACAATAAGCTAACACGTTTTGCAGCTTCGAGAACGACGAGAAACGATTTAACAAATTTTCAATCAAATTGGGCTCAGAAACGTTGGTCACAAGATTAACAATCTTACTTTCGGCTGACAATGCAGTATCGTCAGGCAGGGGGAACAACGAAGGCCAAATATCTTCAGTTTCCGAGAGCCACGAGGGACCATGCCGCCACAACTCTTGCTTCGACGTGAAGTCATTTGGGAGCATGCCACGTGAGCCGTAATCGGCTGGGTTATCTGCAGTCCCAACATGCCTCCAGCATCCAGACGGTATCTTATCCTGCACGTGAGCAACCCTGTTTGCAACAAATGTTTGCCATTTCGAAGGGCACGATTTAATCCACGACAAAGCAATAGTGGAATCGGACCACGCGAAAACCTTTTCAAAATGAAAAAAATGGTTTAAGGGCATCGATAACAGACTGCAATAAGTCTGATAATAGAACAGCGGCTTGAAGTTCCAACCTTGGGATTGTGAGCCTTTTAAGCGGAGCAACCTTTGACTTCGAACAACAAAGTTCAGTACGTATTTCACCGTTAGGTTGTACGACTCGAAAATAGACTGCTGCGCTATAGCCACGTTCGGAAGCATCACAGAAGCCATGAACTTGCAAATCAACGAAAGGTTTAACAAAACGACGAGGAAACGAAAGCAAGGTCAACGACTGAAGTTCATTTTTAAAACGAAACCACTCTGTAGCAATATTTGCAGGAACGTCATCATCCCATGAATTCCAGAACACCACAAAAGCTGCATGAGATATTTTGCATAGAACGTAACAGGACCAACTAAACCCAATGGATCGTAAATGTGGGCTATATCTGAAAGAATTGACCGTTTTGTCAGTCTACGGCGATCAGTAGCAACTTTGAAGGTGAAACTATCTTCTTGTGGCAACCACAACAAACCAAGAATTTTCAGGGAGATGTCTGACCCATCTTCAAATTTTCTGAAATCTTCAGAATACAAATCAGAGGGAGGTAAATCGCGAAGAAATCGCTTGTCATTAGAGCTCCATTTCCTTAAATGGAAACCAGCCGAATGCATAATTTCAATTAATTCAGATTTCAGCTGATGAGCCAATTCCAGGGACGATGTCCCAGTTACAATGTCATCGACGTATATGTCACGATATAGAACAGAAGCTCCAAGGGGGAACTCTGACGACGAAATCTTTGCCAATTCAGCGATGGTACGAAGAGCCTGATACGGAGCAGAAGAGACTCCATATGTGGCAGTACGCAGTCTAAAGTCACGTACCGGACCGACAGGGGAAGGTCGCCACAAAATGCGTTGATATTCAGCATCTTCCTCGGGTACTAATATTTGACGATACATTTGCTTCACAACTCCTGTAAACACAATCAAATGGCAACGGAAGCGAACGAGAAGATCGAATATATTGGTTTGCAATTTGGGGACCAACCTGCAAAGAATCATTAAGCGACAAGCCACGAGAATCTTTGGCGCTCGCATCGAAAACTACACGAAGAGGAGTACTGACTGACTCCGGACGTAAAATACCGTGATGAGGTATATAATAAAACTTGTCAACATCCTTTGAAGGGGACCAATTTCTTCGAGATGACCCACAATTTGCATAATCATCCATAAAGGAACGTATGCTTCACGAAAATTAGGATTGGAATCGAATTTCCTTTCCAACGACGAAAACCTTTGAAGGGCGAATCGCACGAGAGTCATGAAAAAACCGGCTTGTGCGATGGCTAAACGAAAGGGAGAGGAACGACAAAATCTACCATCACTCGAACGTGAATGGTTTTCGACAAAATTAGCTTTACAAGTTTTTTCAGCCTGCGACAAAAATATTTTTTCGCTGACAAACTTCTTCTAACGCCCAAAATTCTTTTATAGCGTTATCCAACGACAAATTCGAAACGAGAAGGCAATCAATTACTGGTTGCACGACGACGAGAAGTGGTGGGGGAAACGACATCACAACCACCCAAAAGTATCCATCCCAAAGATGGTTTCCATTGCAATTGGTTGGCCATGTTTTCCTCTTCTGAGACCCGACAGCAACGATGACGCAAACACATCAGTCATTCAGCAACATATCAACAGGTCCAGGAGTATCGAACAGAGGGTCGGCAAAGCTATACCCTGAATATGTGACCAAAGAGAAGAATCCACAGACTGTGTAGGTTGATCAGCACAAATCGACGATAAAACGAGAGCATCAACGACAATATCCGACGATAAACGAGATTTAAATGGTCGTAGAATACATGACACAGTCCCAGATGGCTTGGCAGTCGAACAACCAATACCATTTACCTGGTGATTTCCCCGAACAATTGACAAACCTAACGATTTAGCAGCATGTTTCGAAATAAAATTACATGCCCTAGCAGATCGAGTAAAACTCGAATAGGCTGGAAATCACCATTGGTGTCATGTATTAAAATTCTTGCAGTCGAAAATAAAATATTATTACTAGGAACTATTGTGGTAAGTGTGGTTCAGCACAGCACTATTCAAATTGTTGTCACTTTCTTTCGATACAGAAGTTTTACAATATTAAAATGCAACAAAGTATGGTGTGCACGATGGCAGATATTGCAACCTTCTTTGTTACAAGCTTTAACTTGATGTGATGGAGAGAAGCACACAAGGACAAAGTCCAGTTCTTTTAATAAAACCAAAACGTGCCTGTACTTCCAACCTTTTAAATTTAAACAAGTTTCCAAAGAATGCTTTAGTGAACAAAATTTACATGGATCTGTAATCGACACAACGAAAGAAGATTTAACCTTTTGTTTATTATTATTATTAAATTGACTAAACTTTTGTTTTGTTGCATTCCCTGAGCTAGAATTAATATTTGAGAAACTAAGGGCTTGACAATGTTTTTCAATAAAACTTTGTAAGACTTTAAATTCTGGAACCTCATTACTATTATGTTCCAATTGGAACTTTCCTGCAATATCCTATCAAGCTTCGACCATAATAAATGAAACAAAATAAAGTTCTTATCGGGCAAATCAAATTTACTTAAAACCGACAAATTTTCTGAAAATGTGTAGCTAACTCTTTGTAACTCAGATCCTGAAACAATTTTTATGGGTTCACACGACAACAATTTATCATAAAATGTAATACTCAATGCCCATTTCTTGTTATAGTGTTTATTAAGAAGATTATACGCATCTATATAACTATCATCCTTTAATGGGAAATTTTTAATTAGTTCATAAGCTGGCCCCTTGACCGACGACAAAAGGTAGTAAAACTTTTCAACATTGGGAATGTTTTTGGTGTGGATCAAAGAGTTAAAGAGTTGAATGAATGGAATCCAGTTGTCTAGCGCCCCATTGAATGCCTTGATATCTATTTTAGGTAATCGGGCAACTGATTCGGAGTTGTTTTGACACACTTGTTCGGCCTTTACCGAACCCCGACTTAATTCCTCACGCAATCTGCATCGCACTCTAGCCATTTTGTGCTCGAAAGTCATTGTCACCTCCAATTCCTTTTTCACTTCGAGTTTAGGTACCATGGCGAGAATATTTGCTGGGCACTATGGAATTCCTTAGCTAATTCCGAATTCTTCCTCAGAATAGCCCATCAAATCACCTTGTTCTATATATTCGAGACGCATCAATGCATAATCGCGGGCAATTCTATTCATATCTGCTTGTTGACTATATTCAGCCACTGACTCGCTATCATTTGCCATTGTATACACAAACAAACTCGAAATGTAACAACAACAAAAACGAAAACAAACGAAAACGGAAATTAATTTGTTTGTGTATGAACGAAATACAACAGAATAACAAATGATAAGCTGTCAATGAATACAAACTAAACTGTAACGCGCTCTAAATTGTCAAACGTCAAAACGAAAATCGATATGTCAAATAGTGCCGTTTCCGGAAAACACAATTATGCGAAATGGAACGCAATGGAAGCACCGATACAATACCAACACAAAACTTCACATTCAAAATGGATGCTTTTTCAAACTTACCTACATTCGGTATAAAATATTTCACTACAGAGAACGACCAATATAACCTAAAAATATCGAAAATATACCAAATTACGTCAATCATCGACCGCGGAACAACTAAATCCGAATCGAAGGATCAAAAATGTACGAAAACAGTGGGACTGTAAGGGTGTCTGATGTAATTTTGGTGTTTGCAAAGAATACCTAACAATGTGGTCGTGACAATAAATCTTAATATTTCATACCTGGTTGGTGTCGGCGATTGCTAAGAAGGCAACACATTCAAGGATGTATCAATTACACTGAAATTACTGGCCAGCCAATGAAATTATGTTAGTAACGATACCCAATGGTGCGTTGATTGTCGATTCCTCGCCAACTTCGAGCACTCACTAACTTTGGTCGGATTTATCTTTATAAATCACTTAAATAACGCTTAATGTATTATTGATATGATAATAAATATTTCGGCACTCAACAAACAAAAAAGGTGACGATCCAATTCAAAGCGCGGCAACGAGAGAGCGATTTCTTTCCTACTATAAAGGGTTGCCAGTTACAAAACTTAAAATTTACTACAACAAAAATGTTACCACATTACTCAACGAAAACTAACCATAAACGACAAATGTGAACATTCCGCCCACCTAAATACAAAGTATTTAACTTTACAATAAACATTATCTTATACAGAACTAAAACTAGGGACTAATTAACAACTATGTAATTTTAGAGCATGCTTAATTGTCACTTACTGTAGAGGGCACAATTTAACTACAGGCCGTTTGTATTGCCCAGATGCAGTTTTAACTGTAACAACGCGACATACGCCGTCTGAACAGGGTGTAAAGCGACAACACGACCCAAAACTCCATTTCAAGGGGCTAAGTACTTCATTTACGACAATAACTAACGAACCAATATTTATATTAGTTTGACTTTTATTCCACTTAGCCCTTTGCTGCAGAGTGTGGATGTACTCATTCGACCATCTCCGCCAAAAATCCTGGTGCATTTTTTGGATTAACTTCCAACGCTGTAAAATACTAATTTTTTCATCAACAATATTCACTTCTGGAACCATTGTAAGTGGTTCAAGAGTAAGGAAATGTCCAGGAGTTAGTGCGGTTAAGTCATGCGGATCCGAACTCACAGGAGTCAGAGGCCTAGAGTTGAGCATCGCCCTCGACTTGCGAAAGTATCGTAATAAACTCTTCGTAGGTGAGGCGCTGATCACCCACGACACGCTTCAAATGTGTCTTAACCGATTTAATTCCTGATTCTGCCAAAGCATTGAAATGTGGGCTACCAGGAGGATTGAATGCGAATTTGATGTGCTGTGCCCGAGTGGCATCAGTCATAATTTTTTCCAAAACATTACTAGCGCCAACAAAATTCCTGCCCTGGTCCGACACTATCAGGTTGCACCGACCACGACGAGCAACAAAACGCTTGAGGGCAGCGATAAACGCTTCCGTAGAAAGCTCTGAGGCAAGTTCAATGTGAATTGCCTTCGTTCTTGTGCACACAAAAACACAAATATAGGCCTTATAAGTCTTGACCCCACGACCACGACGAGAGCGATATCGAAAGGGCCACCGTAATCAATCGCAACCGTAGAAAATGGTTTGATTTGTGTAATTCTATATGACGGTAAGTTACCCATAATGGGAACAGGAGCTGGTTTGGGGTTAGCGTGAAAGCACTTAACACACTTCGATACGACAGAATGAATAGCCCTTTTTGGGGACAAAATCCAAAACGATTGTGCCAGTAAATTTTGCAACGTCTGAACGCCTGGGTGCATAAATTTTCTGTGGAATACGTCGATAATTAAAAAGGTCAGTCGATTCTTCCTAGGTAGCAAAAGGGGAAATTAGCATCAAAAGGCACGTCTGCCTTCTCAACACGACCGCCCACCCTGAGGCGACCTCTTTCATCAATGAAGGAGACAGTTTTCGAAGATTCTTAGGCAACGAATTAGGCGAATCATTCTTCAATTTAGCAATTTCATCAGAAAATTCAATACCCTGAACATGCTTTATCAAAAGTTCAAAGGCTTGATTAACTTCAGACGATTGGAGAGATATATCTACGATTTTACAATCCAGATGATTATTATTATTAACTTTAACATTACGCAAAAAGCGAAGACAATAAGCTAACACGTTTTGCAGCTTCGAGAACGACGAGAAACGATTTAACAAATTTTCAATCAAATTGGGCTCAGAAACGTTGGTCACAAGATTAACAATCTTACTTTCGGCTGACAATGCAGTATCGTCAGGCAGGGGGAACAACGAAGGCCAAATATCTTCAGTTTCCGAGAGCCACGAGGGACCATGCCGCCACAACTCTTGCTTCGACGTGAAGTCATTTGGGAGCATGCCACGTGAGCCGTAATCGGCTGGGTTATCTGCAGTCCCAACATGCCTCCAGCATCCAGACGGTATCTTATCCTGCACGTGAGCAACCCTGTTTGCAACAAATGTTTGCCATTTCGAAGGGCACGATTTAATCCACGACAAAGCAATAGTGAATCGGACCACGCGAAAACCTTTTCAAAATGAAAAAATGGTTTAAGGGCATCGATAACAGACTGCAATAAGTCTGATAATAGAACAGCGGCTTGAAGTTCCAACCTTGGGATTGTGAGCCTTTTAAGCGGAGCAACCTTTGACTTCGAACAACAAGTTCAGTACGTATTTCACCGTTAGGTTGTACGACTCGAAAATAGACTGCTGCGCTATAGCCACGTTCGGAAGCATCACAGAAGCCATGAACTTGCAAATCAACGAAAGGTTTAACAAAACGACGAGGAAACGAAAGCAAGGTCAAACGACTGAAGTTCATTTTTAAAACGAAACCACTCTGTAGCAATATTTGCAGGAACGTCATCATCCATGAAATTCCAGAACACCACAAAAGCTGCATGAGATATTTTGCATAGAACGTAACAGGACCAACTAAACC
>CAWUPE010000545.1:0-30335 GCA_963924145.1 Pyrausta purpuralis
TTTGATTTTTAAATCATTATATTTATGAATTATCATTTATCACCAACAATAGGAACCTATATTAGAAGAAACATACTATACACTTTTATTTACTAAAGCTAGAGTAGATACAAATAATATTTGTAATATACATAACAGAAAATATTACATGGTTGAAAGTTGTAAGCTTATGCTTGGAAGTGAACAATTTATATTTATATTTATACTTACATTATAAAATTAAAGAGTTTGTTTGTTTGAACATCTCAGGAACTACTGGACCGATTTGAATATTTTTTTTGTTGGATAGACATATCATTGCAGGTTATCAGACCAGTAGTTTCCTGAGATTAGCGAGTTAAACAAACAAACTCTTCAGTTTTATAATATAAAGTAGATGGATAATAAAGAGAAAAATCAATAGATTTGGTAATAACGAAAAAAATCAATAGATTTGGGAATAACGCGAAAAATCATAGAATAAAAATTTTCACTTTTCGTTCCTGTAATTCAATTTAAGCCCGAAAAAGATATGGTAAGTAGATTCACACGAATATTACGTTGTAAATAAGTTAATTAAAGACTTAGGTATCATCATCAGCCGAAGGACGTCCACTACTGAACATAGACCTCCCTCACGATTTTCCACAGCGACCGATCACAAGCTGTCTGCATCCAGTGTGATCCCGCAATCTTGACTATAAAGGTATCATCATCATAACATTATAATTTACTAAATTAAAACACTGAATCGTAACACGTTAACGTTAAGTAAAAACGGTAATTTTCATCGCATAATCTATCTATTCAAAGTGTGTACTTAATATACACAAGTGCAGACAAAGTATTATTCATACTAGCCCATAAATATTATGTCACGAATATTTAAACGCTAAAAATGAATGGATTTTAATGTCTTAACACAATCCACAATCGTCGTGAAGTAATCATCATGATTCATAATTAATCAGTGTACAGTCAGACTTGTAATTTTTGTACTCTTAATATCTCAACCGTGACAAAAAAAACTCCTAATTTAATACCAATTGTATTGTTTTATTTAGTGAGTTGTTGTTTTATAAGGATCGGGAGTCGTTGGTCATGGATAGAGATAGATAGAGAAGTTTGGGGGATCCCGTTTTTTTTTAAATAAACAGATGGTATTTTATATTTTATACTGATAGTTATTTTGTTCTGCTTAAATGTATTTTGAACATAGATACATTTTAACATAGATAGTTACATTGAAATATATATTCATTAAATTTTATCACTGTAGTAGGATATTTTTTTATTTCTATGTAATATGTAGGGGTGAATACACGGGAAAATTTAAAATTCCGATTTAATTATTCCGTGTGAACCTCGATACAATGCAAAATTATGCAGCTATGTGAAAGTCAAATAAATAATACTTATTAATGATACTTTATGGAATTATTGTGTATTTCAAATTAAGTAAAAAAAGCTTTTTGCCATTTCTCTGTAAATTACTTAGTTTCGAAATATATTCTAAATAATTTTGGATTGTAAAATTGACCAACTTACAAATTGTTTTGTTTGTACTAGGAAATATTTTGACTTCAATTTACCTCAATAAGCATTGTATAATGAAAATAATTCTGTTTGCTTTTGCTTATCATTTAAAATTTGTATTTAATTTACATTCATACGTTTTTTTTTTTTATTTAGAATAAATTGTGAATATATAGATCAATTTGAAGCATTACATTAATAAATCTATTTATTCTGATCAAACTGAACCCTGAAACGAAACAAGTAGCACCCTAATACACGCACTAATCACTTCTGCAAATTAGATTCTGATATGGCTCCTCAATCCATGTCGTATCTTAATTGAAATCAAACTATAATCGTGCGAATTTAAACCTAATATCATTGATCGTAGAGCAAAAAATTGCTTAGATTTTTTGCGATCAATTTGCATAAGCGTCATGCTTAAGATGACGATTAATAAATAATTACAAGCTTTGTAATATAATTAGCGTTTATCTTGTGAATCGCAATGTCGGTAATGAAATGGAATGTGGAAGAGAAATGGGGCCCTATTTTTGAATCACTCGCTTCGAAATGGCGAGTAATTCTCGTTCGACAACGAGTTTTTTTCTATGACTTTTAATTCATCTTCTAACGAAAATCACTCGCCATCTTGAAGCGAGTGATTCAAAAATAGAGCTCATGGGATGCAAACATCGATTTTATAGTGTTTATTAAAAAATTGGAAGAATTACCGGCACAAGAATTTTGCTCGACATTTTTTTGTGTTTATTATTTTAATACTTTGAAACCTAGTGACACGGAATAAAAAAAAACGGGGCGAGCAAAATTTAAATCGTGAAAATACAGTTGCCATATCAAGCTCTCTGCAGGATACTGCATTTACTTAAAAACCTTGAAATTACTTTTTCTAGCTTGGAGCAGTTCGCTCAATAATACAAATAACGCAAAATTGTTTCCGTGTCTGCAAAATATTTGTGTTGCAAAAAATGAAATTTTTGGGATATGTCATTGTATTTCTTTGGGGCCGATGATTCAACAAATTAATAAGTTCGTTTCTAAATTCAAATTGGAAATTGATACTCATAGTTGGTGTGGCCTTGGAGACCAGCATGATGGACTTATATCTTCCTGAGGGCCCAATCAGGGGGGTATTTTTGAATTACTCGCTTGAATATGGTGTTTGATTTTCGTTCGAAAATAATTTATAAATAAATAGCAATCGCCTAAAGTATATAGGTACGTTAATACTTACAGAATCGGTAATCTTTTTTAAATCTATTAATCATTAGTATGATGGGGATCATACTAATTTTCGTTGAAAAATCGGACATTAATCAATTAGTGTGATATTCAGGTTAGGGTTTAGAAGTTTACTCTCATAAAGATATATATTCATTGAATTATGCCCGATTTTACAATGAACATTTGTATAATGCCACGCGAAAGTGATTTGAAAAAAGATAACTGAATTTTGTAAGAACGAACGTCTATATTTTGCGTTATTATCATTGATTTTTAATAACTTTTCGAACGAAATTCACACGCTATATTTAAGCGAGTGATTCAAAAACAGTGCTCCTGAACGTCTCTCTCATGTAGAGGTTAAATTCCTAAATGTTTTCTGTGTTTTCTACAAATAAATTTAATATGCCATTTTCTAAAACAAGAGAAGATCGCCCTAGTATAAAGTGGGGCGGTAAACCGTGGCAACAATTATGTGGCTCGCTTGCCGTCATTACGCGATAGCATCGGCGCAGGCGCATGGAACGTCAACCAGACTGCACTTTTGCTCTGGGGTGAAGTGGGATTATTATAATTGACGTGTTTATGAATGACATAAACTTACGGCCTTTCGCAATATTCGTCCTATCTATAGTTTTGTCCTACTAGTCTTTTGTTTATTATTGTCCCTATAAACGTAGTGTCGGAGAAAATTCTATCCTCCGATTTGAACCAATAATAGATTTAAGTGTGATGAGAATACACCTGAAAAGGTAAAGATTGGCGAAAATACCGTAAGAGCAAATGTAACTGCTAACCTAACTTAACCCAAACTCTTACGCTAACTTGTTATCCAAATTCTTATTCACTAACAAATTTAATTTCATTTCATATCCCTGGATGCTACCAGATGGGAGGACGGATAGCTATCTGGGTTAGACTTTTGTATTAGAGTTCAAAAAAAAAAATTTCGTCGATTTTAGTTATTGTTAAAGTAGCAATGTACTTGACTGACTAAAATAATTACTTAAATCTTTTCTTCGATCTAGCAAATACTCAAGTGAAAATCGCATCAAAATCGGTCCAGCAAAACGCCAAAAATCGCGGACAAACATACATCCAAACCTACATCCATACAAACTACTATTGAAGTCGGTATTAGGGTTCCGTAGCCGAATGGCAAAAAACGGAACCCTTATAGTTTCGTCAAGTCTGTCTGTCTGTCTGTCTGTCCGTCCGTATGTCACAGCCATTTTATTCTGTAACTATAAGCATTACACTGTTGAAATTTGGTAGGAAGATGTATCCTGTTAACCGCTTATCGATTCTCATACAAAAAATAAAAAATAATGACATTTAGGGGGGGGCTCCCATACATGAAACTAAAACAAAAAAAAAATGTTTTTGTCAAACCTATGTGTGTCTATAGATAGGTCTTTCAAAATGACATTGAGGTTTCTAATACCATTTTCTTTTGAAGTCTAACGTTTTATGGCTAGACGATTTCAAAGTGGTAAAGTGGGCGTCCCCCCCATCTGTAAATTTTGAAAAAAATATGTAATGTAGATCTTAATATATACTTTCAACGAAAATCGGTTCGGACGGGATCGAACTAGTAGTTTTAGAGATATAGCACATTTTCAACAACCGCAAACATAACTTTGTACTTCATACAAACACTATGAAAAACAAAGTTATATTTGCAGTCAACAAAATATTGTGGTATTTTACTAAGTACAAGTAAGTGGATTCCCATTCAGTTAAAAGTTGGCACGGAACCCTCAGTGCGCGAGTCCAACTCGCACTTGGCCGTTTTTATTATTATTTTTATTTCGAGTTAGAGATTTAAGTTTGCTAAAAATCAAACTTTACTTATGATGAGGTTTTAGTTGCCTGGTCCAAAAACTATCGACGTTATTTTTCATAAGAAGTTAATGAACTCCGTGAATCGTTAGTACGGTATTATTTTAAGATTTTTATAGCTAACATAAGTAAGGCATAATAAAGTTAAATTATGTTTTTGTTTCTGGAATTACTTTATGTACAGTTTGTTTTTCAAAATGCATTCATTAAGGTGGGCAAATACGTAGAACTGATTTCGAAATAAAAGAAAAACTTTTCACTAGTTTAAAGACAGGTGTTTACACAAGTGAAAACAGTTTGAGATGGAAATCGATAGATTTAACTTGTAGATTCGTACCATTGTATCAATAATACAATGCGTCCTATTTGCATTCACCTGTCTAACTAGATGAAAGTAGATAAACCTAAAAAGAGTGGGTTTAGGTGAAAAAACGTATACTTATTACTTATCTATACTAATATTATAAAGCCGAAGAGTTTGTTAACTTGTTTGGTTGTTTGAACGCGCTAATTCTCGGACCTACTGGACCGATTTGAAAAAATAATTATGTGTTGGATAGCTTATTGATCGAGCAAGGTTTGAAGCTATAAAACATCACGCTGGGACAAGAGCGGAAGGACTAAACTCATAACGCGTGGACGAAGTCGCAAAAGTTGATTAACTTACGCACAGATTTACATGTGTCATGACAAAAAAAACAAATGTATTCGCATATCGACTCCATAAGTTGTAATTTTAACTCGGCTCGAAAGGTTAAAAACAATAAGATTTTAATATCAAAAGTGAAAAAGTGATTTAAATTATTAACACCTATTCAAATCATTTATCAACAGTTTCCGTTTGGTACTTTTAGATTAAAAGCTGCCTCTGCTGCATTTAATATTACGAACGCATTTAAAAAAATGATTTGGTACTTCGTAGGTACGGTTTATGAATTCTTCAAAAAAATGAAACCTTTTTTTTTATTCACAAGTTGGCCACTATCCTACGAAAATGTCACAACTCAAAATACTCACATTTATTATCGGTCCACAAACAAAAAAAAACACTCGCACTGGCACAAAATAAAATAGTTCAAAAAACCAAAACAAACGACTGAACAGCCCCGTTGGTGATATTGGTATGGTAGACTCTTGAGGACCGGCCTACTGTATGCTGCGATGCCCCAGTCCAAAACAATCCATAAGCACAAGCAATAAGGTTGAATTTAAAAAAAAAAATTGAACCCGGGTAAAAGTGAAGTTTTCTTTCGCTATGTTTTGATTGCCCCGAAGGTCCGATTCGGATTAAAAAAGCCCTATTGTTGTTTTGAAATAATTGATAATTTCACTCGTGCTAGCTTTGATATTTAGTTGTGTTTGTTCTCGATGTTGATTTGTTTATTATTTAAATCTGTCTCGTTTAAGTCGTTACATTCATTTGAAAGTTAACAAAGTGTTTTGTTGATGGAAAATATTTTTCGCTGATGTAACTTTGATAAGAGAGATTGGATTTTGGCAATAAAGAAACAAAGAAAGTATTACTTTATTTGTACCATCATTATACGACATGCACGTCACAATTAGAAATTGGTTGATAAAAAAGAAACAAATGAATTGACTTATCAATTAGGAAAATAACGAAAACAATTTAAAATAAATAGGTGCATGTGTCAAAAAGGTCCCTATAGTTAGCTCAGCATAGTTCGTGACAGCGCGAGGCATGCCACGATCTCAGTTCGGTGGAGTGGACGTCCTACACTGGGTAAGGGTCTCAAATCTAGAACTTTTCTGCCCCAACGGCCACACCAGTTCTTCGCGCTATTCATCACTAAATAGTATAAATCAAAGTCGCTTCCCTCTCTGTATGTATGTATGATAATATTTAAAACTACGCAACAGATTTTGATGCGGTATTTTATTAGATGGAGTGATTAAAAAAAAAGATTTATATGTATAATACATGTATAATATACTAGGTTTCTAAGTGAAGTCGTAAGTAAACTCATTTTTTGTGCTAACACTGCAAACGCTGGCTGAACCCTGCGAGTTAGATCAAAATAATGTACTACAGTATTGTACACCTTAAAAAGGTCTTCAAAAAAGCTCGCGGTGGTATGTATTAAGGACCCACAATAACCATTTGTTAATCCTTAACTTTGATGAGAATGATTTTAAGCAATACAGCATTAATCCTTATCCAATTCATCATCATCATCATCATCATTATGAGCCAAAGGACGTCCATTGCTGAACATAGGCCTCCCTCACGGCTTTCCACAGCGACCGATTACTAGCGGTCTGCATCCAGTTTGATCCTGCAATTTTTATAAGGTCGTCTGTCCATCTTGTTGGTGGACGTCCTACGCTGCGTCTTTGGTCGAAGGGTCTCCAATCTAGAACTTTCCTGCCCCAACGGCCATCAGTTCTTCGCGCTATGTGCCCTGCTGCCCATTGCCACTTGAGCTTACTGATCCTTGAGCTTACTTATCCAATTATGTACCTTAAATATTATGCAATTATATTATGCATCAATATTAGTTACGGAGCTGGCGAGCATTTTAGTATATGACTTGCACAAATTTTACAATATTTTTTAAGGTGCAAAAACACACTTGATTTTACCAAGAAATGCAGCTGAGGCATGACTGAGAGGTGTAAACACGTTAACGATGAAAAAGAAAAACAAAGATAACATCTAGTTCGTAGAATAAATAGATCATCGCGTTTTAGATAACACCAATAATAAGTCCAGAGCTGAACATAATTTCTTTTAGTCCAGCTTATGACTGCTATTTTGACGTTGCGTTGGCATTGTAGTAAAGGATGATGATTATACTAAGATAATTGAAAACCGTGCAACAGTGGAAGTCTGGAACAGGACTTATCGATCACCCGATAGATGGCACTCAGTACACGCTGAAACAAAATTCATTGTTTTCATGATTTTATTGATTTGTACGTAGGTAGGTACTATATCTTTAATAAAAAAGAAAAAGTATTCGGACCTGTTTTGATGTTATTAAAAACATCTGCTGAATAAAAACACGATGATTTTCTGTTTTGAATGCCATCTGGTGTTCGACTGGAAAAAGTAGTCCAGTCCAGACTACCGCGCCCGAATTTTCGCAAAAAATATTAATTTGTGACGTTAAGAACTTGGCTGCACGTTGTAGAGTTGACAGCGGTCAGAGAGTTATAAGTTTTACGATTAAATAATAAATTTTTCACGGGTCCACATTGCTAAGGTGTCAAGACCGGTTCTCACTTTTAAATAACAACTTACATAATTCTGGGAATGCCCACTGTTTCAATTAGTTAATTGCTCTACAATTATACAGTTATCGTGTGATTTATTAAGATTCGCGAAAACAAAAAACTGTGGGAACCAAACTACATTGTTAGAGGTCGGAGATAGTATAACAGAGGTGGGTGCCGTGGGTTTGCTTTTTAGACGACTTAAAAAAGGATGTCTATGGAAAGACTACAAAGTACGTAGGTACAATAATAACAAAATTATTTTGAATTTTTAACGAGTCACACATTTGAATACACATATCAGAAGTTGTTCGAACCATGTGAACCAAGCATCAAATGCAATAGAATTTACATTAAATATAAAATACAAGTCATTTCCCACGGCTTTGCCCGCGAAAATTTTGGATCTTGGAAAATAATATTCCGATATATAAGCTAATATATTTGTAAAGTTTCATCAAAATCGACCCAGTATTTTTGGGTGAAGGAGTAACAAACATACATTTACATGCTTAGAAACTTTCGCATTTATAATATTAGAAGGATTGTGATAAAAATAAAACAATGATTACATATGAAATAAATAAAAAAAACACTTTAGAACGAACCGTCGCAGGTAGGTTCAATTAAATTATTACTTAGTGCAACTAGATGGCGCTGTACTTCATTAGATCGCGATTCGACCGAGGCTCTCCGAAGCAACCACTCTGAACCGTCGAACCAATTTATAAGGTTAGAAATTAAAGTACAGCAGATTGTTAATCGTTAATAATGATTTGTCTAGACATACTCTTACTTGTTAGCATCTTTGTCTACCCTACTTAACTAACGAGTCATATTACGAGTTTTTGATGTCCCTTGGTGATACTACAGGTAATGAGGAAGAAGAATAAATATAATATTTTGTATACCTACTCTAAGCTTGACACAAAATTTAATAATAATGTAATAAATAATCCCGCAGGGGCAGCATGTGGCGTGCTGTAGGTGAGTGGCGACACCTCGGACGCCGATTCTCCCGAGGGCCCGGTTTACCTTATTTGGCCTTCGCTTGTGCAGTTGTGCTTGACTTACGGCCGTTCCCTATATCCATTCTAACTGTGGTTTTGCCCTACTAGAGTTAGAAATGGTTATCTACCTTTAGATTTTTTGTTTCTATAAACCTACTGGCAGTAGGGTAAACTATCTCTGGATGCATCTTATCGATGGGAGGACGGATAGCTTACTAGGGATAGGCATTTGTATGAAATTGACATTTATTGCGTTCCTATAATGTTTTTCATCTGACTGTCAGTCAGTTTGACTATCTCTAGTAACCCCAGAATTCAATCCTAGGATTTTGGAGGATAACGCTCTTGTACACCCTGGCAAATTACTAGTTTTAAATGTTTCATTGATTTATTTATGTAAAAGTCCTGCTGCTCACAAGGTTAAGATAGAAACTTTCTCCCTAGTGGCGAAGATGTTCCTTTACCCTAAGAAACTGACCCTAGCCATAACCCCGCCTAACAAAAGATACTTAGATATAATAAGGATGATGTGGTAGGAGAGCTACGTTCAGGTCATCCAGGGCAGCAGCGTTAAGATGGTAGGTAGGTGGTGGGACCCGCTACCAGTCTGACAGACTGCCCAAACTGATCATAGGGACGGATAAAGGTGTCTGCTGCAGTGAAGGGAACTGAGAACAACAAGGACGGATAATATCTGATTTATTGGTAGTAAATTAGTTTATTTAAAATATTAACAGATACATTAATAGGTGGGCCGCCAGTGTGAGTTCCGACGGTGCTGGATTCTGCTATGTAGGTCACTGACGTGTTCGTAGTTGTAGAATGTAAGGTGCTACCTCGTACAATTTATGAAAAACATATAAGTTTCGGGTGGCTAACAATATTGAATCCAAGTTCAAGCAGTCAACTTTTTCTCTGGGAACAGCTGAGTGACTGGGAAGGTACCCGATGCTTTGCATAGCATTCGATGAGCCTGAAATAATTCCACCAGCATCATCATCTATGCCTTTGTCAAGGGAAGGTGGACTTTTTGCTGTGGCTGAAAGAAGTAAATAAAACAAATCAGGGCTCACGTTTACATTGTACGGCCACGATATTTGATGCACAGCTACTATCATTGGAAAGGCAGGTATTTTTTGCATCTAATCACGAAGTTTTAACTCTCGTTCTGGTTATAAGTTTATTTTCGAAAATCACTAGAATTTTGTAAAAATTCCGATGTTTTTTTTTATCGACGATTGATCTGTCATTGCGTTTCGTTATTTTTTATGCAGGTTTTCGATACTAAGAATTCCTTACATTTTTGTCAGGGTTAAAATGAATAAATCATTTGTTAACCCCGACTTGCCGTGGTCTTTTGGCCGTGGTACTAGTCTGCCCGATACTAGAGTGTAAGGGCGAAGAGGCTGCTCTTCCCGCAGCGCCGGAGACGAGGAAATCCAAATTGCTTGCATTACCCCCTTAATAAAAAACATGTAGGTTAGGTTAGGTTAGAACTGCGACTAGGGTTGCCAGGTCGTCAAACCTCATAGCCGGACAAACCAGCCAGTTTGGCCGGACATTTGGGTAGAAAGGCCGGACACCCTACATTATTGAGGATTTTGTCTTAGGATTAATAGATACGACAAAAAAATTGTATGTAAAATCAAGCTTTTTTAATTATTATCATAAATCTTGTTAAATTTCAGTGAAATAAGAAATAAAATCGAATGCCAAATCAGTCTTAAGTAGGTATTTTATTATTAATCAGTCAAATTGTCATCAGTCACAATTAAATTCTAGATATTTAAACATTTATCAACATATTTAATTTTTTCTTAAATACTAATGAAAGGCACAAATAAGACTTTTTTAACTAAAAAACAAAATAATCATAAACTTCTTCTCTTTAAATTAAACAATAAAACAAAACGAAACTTCTTCTCTTTGAGTTACACAATAAAAATAATTATTAATATTTTTGGTTTGTCGTAACCTGCTTTAAGAGCTCAGTTTCTTTCAAAATGTGGTTGTAAAAATCCTTACATGTCAAATGTTTTAAATTAAATTCTACAACCAACATTTTGGCAACAGTGTCAACATGTAATCTGTTGCGTTCTTTCGTCCATTGCTGACCTATCAAAGAAAAAGCTCTTTCGACGTTTGCATTATGTCCTGGGATAGCAAAGTAATACTGACAAATAGTTAGAAATTCTGAAAAGCAATCTTGACTTATCATCGATTTAAAATAGGCTACCCATTTCTTATGTGCTAACAGCTTCTTGAAATCAACGTCCTCTTTGTGAGTGTTCAGAAAACTTTTAAGATTCTGCAGTTGGTCAAAACATTTGCTATCGTCAATTTTGACGTTGTTTTGTGATAGGATGCTTATAGTATCGGAAACCTGATTCCATTCAGGAACATCTTTTAAAGTCATCCATGTGAAATGTTTTGTGTCTTTGTATAAGCTTTCAGTCCAAGATCGTAAATATTCTACTGCAATAATGTACATGTTTTTAATATCCTTTTTGAACGTAATCACCTGTTCAGAATTTTCATTGTTTTCTTTGAATTTACGCAAAATAGAAGTCACTTTTAGTGGGCAAAAGTCTTGTTCAATTCTTGCATTTATGCCATTCATTATCTCAGAACAGTTTTCCAAAACCTCATTTACAGAAACATCAGCCATCTCTGTATCTTTGATGCGGTTTTGATAAATGGCCATAAAAGAATGAACAGCCCACAAATAGCCTTCATTAAGGTCATTTTCAAAAAAATCTCTCAAAGTTCTGGATGTATTATTCTTTTCCTTTTTTAAGAAATACGACTTAAGAGGTTCAAACATTTGTAAAATCCTTTCTATCGCTGGAAAAAGACTCAGCCAGCGCGTCTTTGAATGATAAAGTATTTGTTTAAAATGAATATCTAATTCTGAGCTAATACTTTTGAGTTCCTCTGTACGTACGGTAAATGTAGCAAAATGATTGTGAATCTGCATGACAATACTTTCAAAACACAGTGGCAAGGAATCAAGAGCACTGTGGACAGAATTATTAAAAATATGTGCAACACAGCCGACTCCAATAATATTCTGATTATTCGTTAGAGATTTTAATGTAAAGAAAACATTATTTTGTCCTCCTCTGTCTTTGCCGCCAAAATTTGTAGCAGCATTATCTGCCGAAAATGCCACTAGTTTGTCTGAGAGGTTTTTGTCACGTAGTAAATTGTAGACGTAATTAGATATCGTTTCGGATGTCTCATTTTGTTGTGATTGAATATCTATTAAAGAAACCTGAATTCCGTCTTTCTGGTAGTCAAAATACTGAATTAACAGCGGGAATAATTTGATAGCACCATGATTACTTGCGTCAGTGGAAGCGCTTATGTATTTTATATCAGACAAGTCATCCAATATATTTTTTAAAACATATGGCGCAAGAACATTTTTCAAAATTGCTTCTGCCTTTGTTCTCGCACAGGTTACTTCTTTCGCAATTTTTGAATCAGCATAAAGACACTTTTGAAGTGGTACTGTACAGTCTAATGAATTAAATGACTGATTGTGCTTTACCGTGTGAAAAACTAAAGTAGCCTCAGCTGCTTGCACTTCTTTTTTTGGCCCCGATCTTGCTGTTACAAAATTGTCTATTTTTGATGAACCCACAGCGGTCCTAATATTTTTACGGTGTTTTTCGGTATTTAAATGCTTTTGAAGGTCATTTTTTCCCTTACTGGCTATTGATATTAACTGGTCGCAAACCTCACACTTCACCTCTGACGGTTCTGCTGTTGGCTTAAACATTTTATATTGTATTTTTAATTCTTCTGAAAAAATACATTTTCTCTTTGGCATTTTGAGATCTGAAAATTAAAAAAATTACTGTTTTATTCGTTTGTCATCATATCACTGTATGTTTGGAACCTACAGTTTGAATTTTTAATTCATAATTTTTGTTTTAAAAAGACTTCTACTAGAAATTGTCAAAATTCACTTAGAAGACGCGCATTTGATTTTTTAAACTTATTTTTGACTATACGCAATAAAAACATAAAATAACCATGTTACTATCTAGAACTTAGGAAGAAATATTATTCACTTAAAAAAGTTGGTTGAAATTATTAATATATTGGTCATAATATGGAAAAAATACATTATAAAACGTATAAGACCTTTTGAAGTAGCATCGTACAGTACACACAATACTTACCAGAATTATTTTCGCTAAATACAAAAACTGACGACACAACGTGCTGTAGTGCACACCACCACCACCACGCAACGTACGGCGCGTGTGCTACCAATCAAGAAATGAACAATACCGACAGAGCGCATGCGCAGGGCGGCGGGCACGGCGCGCGGTACTTCGGCCTGCATGAGCGACGGACAGTCGACTCTTGTCGCCTGCGCTCGGCCACGCTCGGCGCTCGCTCGTTTGCGAAATGTAAAAAGCCTGACAAAAGCCGGACAAGCCGGACACCGTTTATTTTGACCGGACACGCAATCAAAAAGCCTACCTATGTCCGGCATTATCCGGACGCCTGGCAACGCTAACTGCGACCATACAGCGCGCGAAGGCGAGCGAGCGTAGCGAGCGTGCCGCGGCAGCGGCCGCCGAGCGCCATTTCCTAGTGCTTCGTTAGCGTGTTGTATGGGGGAGGAGGGGTACATGAGTTGGGTACCCTCCTGGGGGAGGTGGGGAGCCCCCCCTCCCAGGTGGTAACCCTGTAACCCCCCCATTTCATGCCTCAGAGGGATATTTGGGTGAATTTATTGCATTTTTAGGTCATTTTTATGTATTTTTCAAAAATTCATATCTCCCAAACTAGGCCCGATCGAGGGGGGGGAGTGGTGCAGGGGGGTAGCCCAACCCTCCCCCCTCCCCCCTCATCCCCCCCCCCCCCCCCCCTAATTCGTGGCCTTACAATGCAAACTACTACCCAAATCAGTATAACATGAAAACAACTGGTATTTAAGCAAAGGATATTGACCAAAACTCTATAGAAACTCTGCACACTTTGCGGCAGCATGCGTCTTTACAAAATGTTTGGATAAAATATATACCTAAATATTTAAAAGAATGCAGAGAAAAAATAAAAAAAAAACACAAAAAATAATTTTGATAAATAATCAGGTTTACAAGGAATTCAACGGCAGATTAGGCATTTTGAGGTTATGTTTTGTGATTGCAGAGTTATTGCACCTCACCTACATTCATTTTGATACATTCAGAAGGTAATTGTTATATTTTACTAAAGTAATTCAATACTTAATAACTTAGTTACCCTTAAAATACCAGTACAATTATAATTCAAACAAGATTTTTAAAATATAAACTACAAAGACGCAATCTGGACCCGGCTTTGGTCAATATCCTTTAAAAACCGTAAACGACACGACTAGTTTGTGAAAGTACAATTGATACTCACTCACTGCACTTATTTTATGGAAATAAAGTCCTCCTTGAATACATTGTTTACCAGCTGGACACATTGTTTTTTCTAAGCAACCGGACTGATAGCATTCTGAAACGTTTGCGAAAATAAACTGGAACATAACTTTCTATTTCTTTTCAATCGGTCGTTTTGAATTTTAAAATTTATAAATACATACTTTTTACGTTAAAAAGTATTAATTTTCAATCAATTGACGTAGGTGTGATGTCAATTAATCAGCTGTCTGTCAGAGCTCAAAAACGTTCCATTTTACGTAAAGTCTATGCATGCTTCACATAATATTTTTACCCAAAATAGAATATATATATAATTAGGTACATAGCAATAAAAATAAATATTATTTTAAACGTATTATATAAATATTATCCTTGGTGTATCATAATGACCACAAATATCGTGAAAACGTTGACGCGACGTAATTGAGAGGGTTTAGTACAACTGCGTAATTCGAAACGTATGGGAGGGCTTGGATAATGTGGCCTATCTTCTGCTAACTGGAGATAAGCAACACCTATCTGTAATATAGAAACTGTTTATTATGGTCGATAGCTGGTGACAACAGTTCGAGGATAGCTATCTATCTTTGATCTTAGTTTGCATATAGGGAACGGCCGTTATTAACCGGCTGGCCAAGAGTGGAGATAGCAAGAGCAACCACTGCTCCAGGTTGGAAGTGTAAAATGTCATAACGCCGGCGGCCTGCTGACTACCTGTTCATGAGGATGGGTTCTGACGTAGATTAGTAATAATCTACGTCACTAGCCACCTGCACCCCGCAGTCTCACCTCTCTACAACCTTTAGCCGTCCACACCAATGTTGCTGCCTTGCTACCTTCTGGTATGCCTTCCATGGTTTACCCATTTAGTGAACGGCGAGTCACCGTCTGCCGTAATAATCGAGATGAGGCATTTAATATGGCAGGCGTCCCGTTGTCTCATCAATATCCCAGCAACCGGTCCAGCAATTCCCTCACCATAGTCCCGGCAAAGTCTCCATCATATCTGCAATAGTCCCTTGCACCTAGCGGGTGCTGATTTTGGCTTATTCTCCTCAATAGTGCAGGCAGAGATAGTACAAACACATTAAAGTATCTCTAAGGGGCCTCTTCCTGTTGGATCTATATCCCCAAGTAAGCCTTCCAAAAGGACCGGTTTCGGCCGTGATATCCAGCAGCAGAGGTACAATAATAAATAAATAATGCAACGTCTTTCAAATAATTCATTTAAGGAAAATTTGAAACAGAGCACTATAGGTTTAAATGAACTTTCTGATAACGAGTGTGTTAAGGATCGTTGGCACTTGTATAGCGCCATGGGAAAGTGATACTTGTTGTGGGAATAATCCATTGTTTTATCTGCAACTTTTTGCGAATTTCGTCTTCACTTAATACCATTTTAAATGCCAGTTAAACTAAGTGTAATTTATACGTTTTTTGTTACCTAATATTTTATTTAAACACAATCCCTTTTTTATAGTTAATTGAAACAGATAAATATTGTTAATATCATCATTTTATTACTCATGTATAAACCTTATTTTGTTTCATAGAATATACAGACACACAATAATAAATTTTTGACTTGCAGAAAATGAAACATTATCAATGCCATAAAGTTTTAAAATGTATGAATAGGCATTTAGGCAGTATTCTTTATTTTCACAGCCAACATTAGTAATTAAAGTATATTCTTGAGTTTTAGTTATTAATAATTTCGTGTGTGCAAAAGTCAGACACACCACAAAAACTAATACCTAAAAATTCAGAAAGTAAAAGCTACGGATAAGGTCTAGAAAGTAATCTCTTGGCAATTATGCCATACATGCCTCAAGTCACGGACAGTGTAGCATGTCAATATGCTGTGTGTCACTACTCACTGCCTTATTTAGTTTGTTTTTGGACCGTTTGCGACAGCAGCGCCACAATCTATTGGAGGCTTACTTTCATCAAAGATTGGGGGACTTTGAAATGACAAATATGGCTGGCTGTGATTACTAAAAGTAATTAAACCAAAGTTATTTCAATGAATTGTATTATCCATTTATTTTATTCAATAACGTTAAGGCGCTACCCGTATTTTCAACGCGCACACTGGCGCTAGTGTGTACTTTAGTAGAAAAATCATAACTCGTTAAATAAAAGACTAATCAAAAATCTGGTAAACACGATTGTAGTACAGGTTCTATAGTTTATCTAGTACGTTTAAATTGTTTCTAAAGTAGTTAACTGTACTAAGAGTTAGAAAAACTGCTAAATATGGCCACGTTTGGCAATTTTTCTAACTGTAAATTAATGTTGCAGCTTTGCAAACTTAGCTAAATGTTGACTCTATTAAGTACTACACATAGTTTCACGTCATGGTCTCAATACGTTTCGGCGCTGTTAATATACGCGGAAAATTTGTACATTTTGTAGGAGCGCCATCTAGGCACAAATACACGTACTAGTTGATTTAACTTGTACCTGCCTGATTATTTCAACTTTTACCTGCTTTGACTTCCAGTATGCGGAGACCGAAAAGCAAAACGTTCCTATCTTGATAGAGGGCGGTAAATATAGGACGAAGTCTTCTTTGGTATCTAATAAATTCTAGCATTTGCAATCAAACCTCATCTAGCAAAAGACAAAACAGTACATCTCATTTAAATTAAATAGAAAAACTTAACGTATGACATAATCAAATAATAATAATAATTACCTAAGTAATAACTAAACACTTTCAAATTATATCTCTGTCCCATCTTTAACATTACAATACGAATTGAGTTTATTTTAATGTTATGTATGTCGAAAATTTAATTAATTGATTAGCGCTTTTGAAATCTAAGAAACATAATAAGTAAGATTTGATTTGCAAGAACACAGTTACAAAGATCTTAAAAAGTATATTATTTATGTCCAGTGCATTCTACCATTATGATGGATGCAAATTTTCTTAGAACATGTTTTACCTAGATGGCGCTGTACCGGATTAAATCGCGGTATGACCGAGATTTTCCGAACCAACTAATACTTCCCTATAATTCTTAATGTTTCGAGTTTGTTTGTTTGCGCTAGGACCGAGAAAAAGGCTTTAGGCAAACATCATATTTTTTGAATAGTGGAAGTCTTTACTGACTTATCCACTTAAAAGTTATAATACATATCGTTCACTCTACGATACTAATTTGTTTTCACAGCAATACTGTCATATATAGCGTACATCGATGTTATTTATTAATCAGCGAGTATATCATAATATCAAGAACGGCATAAAAACAACATTATTACGACACTTCGAGAAATAAAAAAACATTTTAGCTGGGTCTTAATTTTTGTAATTTTAGGGCAACGCTAAATCTGTTATTCATATTTACGTATGGACCAAAATAAAATACTGAATATGCAATAAGAATATTTATTATTATTAAATATTTATTAATTATGATGAATCTTCAAAGCTCAATTTGAACCACTTCCCGGTTACCGATTAAGCTGAAATATTACATCCATGTGGAAGTCGGACGACAGAGCTGATCTGATGATGGAGCCAGCAGGTGGTCATAGGAACTCGGTAGTTAAACGTCACAAACCCATCGAGTTTGGGTTCGTATGATTTGTTTTAACGAGTACTTTGATGCTAAATGGTAACCAGGGTCTGATGATGGAGCTAGCAGCTGCCCAAAGGAACTCAGTAACTTAATGCACAACCGCGTCGAGTTTAGGCTCGTATGATTCGTCTTGACGAGTACTTTACTGCTAGATGGTGACCAGGTTCTGATGATGGTGCTGGAACCTGCAAGGTAGCCAAAAGACCTTAGTAATAAAACGACACAACCCCATCGAGTTTAGGCTCGTATGATTCGTCTGGACGAGTACTTTCGTACCACATGGTGACCAGGGTCTGATAATGGAGCTGGAACTTGCAAGGTAGCCAAAAGAACTCAGTAATTAAACGACACATCCCCATCAACTAATTCAATCACCACGTGCTATCTAATTAATTAATTTGCTGATATTGTACTCTTACTTTATTTAATAGTCAGTGCATGGAATTAAAAAATAATCAGATTTTTATTGTATTAATTATTAATAATGTCATCATCATCATCATAATCAGCCAAAGGACGTCCACTGCTGAACATAGGCCTCCCCCACGGCTTTCCACAGCGACCGATCACTAACGGTCAGCATTCAGTTTGATCCTGCGATCTTTTTAAGGTCGTCTGTCCATCTTGTTTGTGGACGTCTTACGCTGCGTGTTTGGTCGCAATAATGTATAAAATAATAATTAATAATGCAAATATTATAATCATAACGATGTAATTGCTCTGCCCTTATAGCTTCATTGTATTTATAAGACCTTGTACCTTGTCTCTACTATGTGTAATTGTGTACTACTACAATGTAGTATGTAATAAAAAATTATAGATGAATCTGAAACTGAATCAAGTTTGTTTTCGTATGATTTGTCTTGACGAGTACTTTAGTACTAAATGGTAACAGAATCTGATGATGGACCTAAAAGATGGCCAGAGGAGCTCGGTAACTAAACAACACAATCTCATTCAGTTTGGGCTCGTATAATTCGTCTTGACGAGTATACTTTGGTGCTAGATAGTAACCAGGGTCTGTATATTTCCGCTTGTTATGAATGTGGATTCTGTTTGTAATATATTAAATAAACAAAATAAATATGCACCAGACAACACACCAAATAACTTGGTTTCGAACTAAGAAATATTCTTCCTTGTGTTACGAATACCAGAACGATAATGACGGGGGCGTCTCCCATAAATACTTAAATACATATACCTGAACATTTATGACTTAGACACTTATGTTCGTGCTCACAAAAACATTTGCCCCTTACGGGATTCGAACCTGCGACCGCGGCACAGTAGTCAGGAGCGCTAGCCACTACACCAGCGTCGTCAAAGTGAATGAGTGAATGAATGAATTATTTTTTTGCGTATGAATACGGTAACATTTGTGATGGAATTTAAGTAACAGTTACGTTTATCTTTTTCAAACTATAGTTATAACTATAACATACAAATATAAAAATTACTTACACAATAAAAGAAAATACATTTATTCGACTCACAGACACATACAAATACACTTACTCGTAAACACATATGACAATAAACAGACAAACACACACAATTATTAAACATTAACATCGAGTATGAGTCGAAAAGGCACCCTCTCAGTATTAATCGTGGATGCAAGATGCATGCTGCGACACTGATTTTCAGAGGCCATCATTCATACAAGTAAGACCCAAGAAAAGTAAAGTAATATTGAATCTAATGGTTTAGAATGTTTTAAACACTCACAGTGTCATCTATACTAATATTATAAAGCTGAAGAGTTTGTTTGTTTGTTTGTTTGTTTGTTTGTTTGAACGCGCTAATCTCAGAAACTACTAGCCCGATTTGAAAAATTATTTTTATATTAGATAGTCCATTTATCGAGGAAGGCTTTAAGCTATATAACATAAAGATACGACTCACAAGACCACAGCAGCAATGAAAAATGTTGCGAAAACAGGAGAAAGATATTCCTTTTGAGAGCTTCCGTTGCGTACGCTGCGGAAACCGCTAAAGTTACACAAAAATCATGTATGACAAGATTGTTCAGCATTAAGAGTTCTATAATAAAGTCCGCGACAGCATAAGTCTATCTTTTATGGTTGACTTACTACAACCTTTTTTATGTTAATAAATTTGTAAAAAAATAATGCATCATTTTTAGAGGTGTATTATACACACAGGTATTTATTATTATCAAAATAAATGCATTCATCATCACGAGCATTTCATTTAGAACAAAGTTGCACTTTATATCATTTGATTCTAATAAATATCTTAGGAGCTATCACAGTTTTAACATAACTCCGCACCAAAATAATGTTCGCAGCTTAAGTACAATGTGCGGTTGCGCTAATTATATTATAAAGCTGAAGAGTTTGTTGGTTCTAACGCGCTTATCTCAGGAACTGCTGAACCGATTTGAAAAAATATTTCTGTGTTAGATAGCTTATTTATTGAGAAAGGCTTTAGGATATAAAACATCACGCTGCGACGGGAGGGGAGGGAGCAAACTCAAAACGCGCGGACGAAGTCGCGGGGGACCGCTAGTATTTTATATTCATAAAGATGAAATAAGAAACCAAAAATCTGCGCACGGGCGGGATTGAACCAGGAACCTCTTGGCTGACCTTTTTTGAATTGAATTGAGCTACCGTGCCGTCAGTCGGACTGACAGCACGGTAAATTGGTAGAGGGTTTGGCCCGGTCAGCCCTTGGCTGCTGGGCTTGAACCAGCAACCTCTTGAGGTTGCTGGTTCAAGTCCCGCCCGTGCGCAGATTTTTGGTTTCTTATTTCATCTTTTAGAATATTGAATCTATTCTATATTTTTGAAAACAATTATATTATTAACATTCATACAAAAACATGTCGAGTATGTTTTTGTTTGATTAGATCTGGGATGCACAAACTGCGGCCCGCGAACACTACAATTCATTTGAAGCAAAATATTAATGAGGTGAATCGTCAGCTCACTAATTCTGCAAAAATAACTAACGGGCTAGATTTTTGGTTTGGTTTAAATGAAATTTGACGTTCGATTCGCTCGCGGTTCGGCTGTTTCCTCTGTTTATTGTCCTTTTTTAGGGTTACGTAGCCGAATGGAAAAAAACGGAACACTTATATAGTTTCGTCAAGTCTGTCTGTCTGTCTGTCCGTCCGTATGTCACAGCCACTTTATTCTGTAACTATAAGCATCACCTTGTTAAAATTTGGTAGTAAGATGTATTCAGTTGACCGCTTTACGATTCTTATACTAAAAGAATAAAAATAATGATCTTAAATACTTTCAACGAAAATTAGTCTGGACGGGATCGAACGAGAAGTTTTTGCACATTTTCAACAATCGCAAACATAACTTTGTTCTTCATACAAACATTATGCTATATTTGCTGTCAACAAAATATTGTTGTATTTTACTAAGTGGAAGTAACTGGATTCCCTAATTCAGTTAAAGTTGGCACGGCGGAACCCTCAGTGCTCGAGTCCAACTCGCACTTGGCCGGTTTTTGTCAATTATTAAATTCACCTTTCTACTTGCGTTCATTAATATACCTGGTTTTAGATATTTATTTCTCTAAAAGAATTACATTCACTTGCAAGAGAAATACATTATGAACTTAAAAACAAAATCGGAACAATGTTACAGATTTTAACGTATGAATAATAAATAATAAAGGTTCATTTATATATTGCTAAACTATCTGAAATGTATAATTACTCGCACCGCTCTTGTACAAGCTGTCAAATTAAAGAAAAAGGCCGCCAGGAACAAAAACATACGGTGTTTTCGCAAGCGTTTGTTCGAGTTGTAGCGTTAGAAGCCGCGTGCGTCGCCGCTTCATTATTTACTTTTTAGGGTTCCGTAGCCGAATGGCAAAATACGGAACCCTTATAGTTTCGTCAAGTCTGTCTGTCTGTCCGTCCGTATGTCACAGTTACTTTATTCTGTAACTCTAAGCATCACACTGTTGAAATTTTGTAATGACATTTAAAGGGGGCTCTCTCCCATACATGAAACTAAAACCGATTTTTTTTAGTCAACCTACCACCTATTCTTGTGCGGTGTCTATGGATAGGTCTTTTAAAAGTCTAACGTTTGATTGATAGACGCTTCAAAAGTGGTAAAATGGGCGTCACCTCCCCCCCCCCCCCCCCCCTCCCTTTAACTTCTAAAGTAAGCGAGTGTAAATTTTGAAAAAAAATAGGTAAGTATGTAATGTAGATCCTTACAAATATCAATGAAAATTGGTTTGGACGTGATCGAGCTAGAAGTAAGTTAGTTTTGAGATATATAGCACATTTTCAACAACCGCAAACATAACTTAGCTAGTTCTTCATACTAACACTTTGAAAAACAAAGTTTGCTTATTTGCTGTCAACAAAATATTGTGGTTTTTTAGCTAAGTAGGTGGATTCCCTAATTCAGTTAAAGTTGGCACGGAATCCTCGGTGCGCGAATCCGACTCGCACTTAGCCGTTTTTTTTTTATAAGATTTCCCGCATATAACGCCCTTAAACGTCGATCCCTAAGACCTTACAAAATGTTTTCATACATTTGTTTCCCGTTTGAAACTATTCGTGACTTATAGCTTAGTTCTAGGATTATTTATTTTATGCTTAGTACGCTTTTTTGGATGAATTTTGACATGATTGGTGGAAAAAATGATCTGAAAAGACTGTGTGATATTCAAATAAGTGCAAAATACAATCCCAATCTCGATTTACAAATCAATTGCGTTTATATTTCAAAAAATATCGTGTGGATTTGTTAATTGTTACTTGTTTGTATTGGATTTTTGTTATTTTATTTTATCAGTTCTTTCTTATTAGGATAAGTTAAAAATGTTAAATTATATTAATATATTATATGTAATATTCTATTATACAACGTATTCTTTAGAACGTTTTGTGATATACCTAAACTACTCATAATATAACAAGTTCATAAATACACATAAATAAAAAAAATATATAAATAACATTTTATTTAATAACAAATTGAAAGTTATTGAACTTTATACTACTTTATAGCATAATCAAATAATAATTAATTATAATAATGTAGGTACTAAACTAACTAAACACTATCATATTATAAATGCACCGTCCCATTATTTCTTATAGTAATTTTAAGGATTGCGTTTTTTTCAATGGCAATATGCGGCCTTCGGCTTGCCGGTGTCGAAAATTGAGTTAAGAAGCCAATGCCAGTGTCGAAGATCTCATCAAGATATGTGCGAATCTAACAAACAATCCTTGTTTTAGATAGTGAATCTAAAAGAGTTTCTTTCTCCCTGTTGTTTGTTTATAATTTTTAAGTTAGAACATGATTCCACTAGATGGCGTTGCACTTTATTAAATCGCGATATGACCGGGCTTTTCCTAACCAACAACTACTCCCAACAGTACCGTATATCAATAGAGTTTGTTTAGTTTGTTTGTTTGCGCTGCGACTTAGGAGCAAACATATTTTTTTGGCTAGTGGAAGTTGCGACGCACCTATCCACTGATGCAACCATAACATTTTCTTAACTATACTATACATGCAATCAATCTTCCTTCTGAATAACTATACCGTTACCATGAGTTTGTTTCCTGGATAGCAATGCGACGGTCTTACTCGCTAGCGACGACGTAACATTTTGTAAGGTAAATTTTAGTTCCGTTAATGACCGCTAGAGGCGCTGTGCAATTTTTCATATAATTCATTCCATATAACAGTACTCGGCTCGGATCGGCAGCTAAGCTTTATGAAATACGACTATTTAATACAAATGATTAATAACACCAGTATCGTTACCATGAGATTGCGGCGGTTTTACTTGCTAGCGACGACGTAAAAATAGTCTATGGAAAATTGCACAACGTCTCTTGCGGTCACTTGCAGAACAAATTTTCCAGGATACACTTTTTTACGTCTGGTCGCTAGCGAGTGATACCGTCTCATGCTAACAGTACAGGCCCAAAATACCCCTTCGTAGGATGGTGAAACTTTTCGTAGGAAGTATCCATTATTTTATATTGTACGAGCGGTGCCCGGTGTGCGTTTTGAGTTTCCTCCCACACCTCCCGTCACAGCGTGATGTTATAAAGTCCTAATAGTATAATATAGTATAACTCCATTAAAAGACATTAAAGACTCCAAATCAATTGGTTTTTCCTGAACAGACGAAACAGGCAGGTGTTATTATTAAAATCGTGGTTTGCGAGGCAATTTTAGTTAATTTGTATTTATATTGTTAAATTAAAAATAAAATAAATAATAATAATAAAATAATAGCCCTTTTATCGAGATTTTTGAAGGTAGTTTTAAAGTTTGAATATATATATTTTAATCTAAAGTTTTTCTTTTTACCCATATCTTAAAAACTACTAAACCGATTTTAATGATACACTAGACCATAAATCAAAATATACAAGCTTAATTGATTGTTAAGAATAATCTCGACACAATATCATGCTTTCAATTTAGTCGTAAATAGACTTTTACAATTATACAAATATCAAACATATGAACAAACATACACTTATGAAATTTAACACACTTATTTAGGAAGCCTAAATAGATCATCAATTCATCATACTAAAATATTTTCCTATTCCAACGACGTCAAAATAATATAGTAGGACAAATCGAAAACCTCCTTTTTTGAAGTCGGTTTAAATCTGGATTGAGTAAAACTTGAGCAAATCTTATTTATTGGCTTTGAATTTTTAGGAGACCTTGTGTCGCTAGGACGCATAGTTACCAATATAATGTATACCTATGCGAAAAACACTAAAAATTACCTTCAAACCCTCTCCCTCCTCGAGCCGGGATCAAGAGGAACGTACGGTCCTGGAGGCCGATTCTCGCATGATCGAAAAAAGTTCACACACGTAAAAAAGTTCACCACTCGATTTTTTTTTGAAGGAAACAAGGCTTGTGTATTCTCAGACCTTCACAATCGAACTAATTCGATGGAACGTCACACGAACATTTCGATTGCTGCGCTGGTAGTCTGATGTTGCAAAAATTTGACATTTCATTATCACAAAAAATAGCTTGCAGTATCACGAAATCTGATAAAATTAACCGTATTCTTATCGCAATCTTCAAACGTATACATTTGCCACGAATCGTACCCGATACACATCCTCCCATCATTTGGGGTAACCGTTATAACGGCAGATATTTTTATATTAAAGAGCTTATAGTCCTTACTGTCGAACTGATGGTTTTTACTGTCAATAAATATGCAACAATTCATCAAATCTAATTAAAGCTGTCTGACTGATTGTAAATAGAGACAAAAAAATGGCATGAAATCATAATAAAGGTTCAGAAAATAATATGCAATAAACCTCATCTCAGCACAAGCACACAGCAATAAAACCGACCAAGTGCAAGTCGGACTTGCTTACTAAGGGTTCCGTGCCAACTTTAACTCAATTAGAGATCCACTTACTTCCACTTAGCCAAAATACCACAATATTTTGTTGACAGCAAATATAACTTAGTTTTTCATAGTATTTTAATAAATAATAAAGTTATGTTTGCGGTTATTGTAATAAAAAATGACATTGTAATTATTTAATTAAATAACACAAAATACCTTCTAATAAACGATTCTACCTCTCTAATAAATGTTATTCCCTCCTTTTAATGGTTGTCTGGTAAAGATCACTTTCAGCGACAAGACGGCCAATATTGTACTTCTTATGATTTGATTGAAATGTCTTTGTTTCTTGTGTCCTTATTTGTGCAATATTCTTTAATATTTATTACTATTATAATAAAATGCGAATCATTCCAGAATATTTTATTTATCTTTTCTCATACGTTATGTATAGAACAGAAAGTCGCGTTTGTTACAATTCTTATAACTCGATATGGGGGCACAATTTTCATTATTTAGAGTTAGTTGAATTTATCGTCGCGCCGAATAGAACATACGATAGCTATCATCATAAAATGATTTTGTGCTTAATGTTAGTTTGATAACCTTTTTTTTTTATTTTTATTTTTTATTATATTGGTAAAAATACATGTTACGTTAACACAAAAAATAGGCCTTATCCAGTTAAGTTTATATAAACCTGTGCTAGGATAAAGCCGCTCTTCAGCCATTTACACTAATACATAACATGTAAGTTACATTTCCAAATTTCCTCGTATCAAAGTACCTACTTAAAAACAATAAAATAAAAAATAGCTTTAAGATTTTTAAATTTAAACTAAGTTAAATATTATTGCACTTGAATAATTAGCACCAGAGATGGGACAATTACAAGATACAATTTGAATTATTTATCAGTAGATATGCGTTATTTTTCTGCTTTTACAAATCTAAGTTTAGTACCTTTTCTGTTTCAGTATAATTCATCTGTATTAACCAATTATGTAAAGTTTTTTTACAGTCGTTGTAGGTCATGTTATAAATATGCAGTATTCTATTTATTTTATTATATAAACATATAAACTTATTGATTTAGAGTTAAATTGGTTGCGTGCGAAATTTGTATTGGTATTTAGATTTATATCACTAATTCATCGGTGCAACCTAGAACTTTTCTGTCCCAATGACTGTCCTTCGCGATATGTACTCTGTCCGTTGCTACTTGAACTTATGAACCCTTACACACGACTTTTAACATCGATGCACTCGCGCGTGTTGAAAATGCGCTTCAGCATCGGGATTCACGCAATAAACAGATTTAATTTAGCAGCGATGCAGTTGGCGTTATTATGGATGTAAACGCCAAAATTCAGAACATAATTTGTCAATTTCCAGCTTCTTCACCGCGACTGCATCGATGCTGCATCGTGATTGCATCGCTGCTAAAAGTCGCAGAGTGTAAAGAGTCTATAGTTTCACTGGTCTAAGTCCGTTGCGATCGCAGGATCACACTGGATGCAACCCGCAAACAGTTACTGTAGAAAACTGTGGTGGAGGCCTATTCTAGCTTATACATATAGAATGATGATGGTGACGTGGAAG
This sequence comes from Pyrausta purpuralis, assembly GCA_963924145.1. Classification (NCBI taxonomy): domain Eukaryota; kingdom Metazoa; phylum Arthropoda; class Insecta; order Lepidoptera; family Crambidae; genus Pyrausta; species Pyrausta purpuralis. The sequence goes on from CAWUPE010000545.1 coordinate 26,824, forward strand.
TATTCGCTTAGATAAAAAACACTCAATTCAAAAGGACGGAAATGTCATTTTAGTTCGAATGATCACCCATCCAAATGCGACGAAACCGTAAATACTTTGGTTTCATAAATAAATAATCAAGAACTCAAGAGCTTTAGAAGTGGTTATTTATCTAGTAGTCTACCTTTTAGCTGTATTAATGAGAGCCGAATAAGGGTTGCAAATAGTGATCGAGTGTTCTAGTGGTTATCAACTTTCTTTTAAAAATATTGCCCCTCATCGTGCATTATTGTCTTAAATATACTTTAAAAATATCATTTCAAGTGAAGGTGCAATATAATAGATTGGTTTATCAGCTACATTACTAATTACTTCGTAAGTGCCTTAAAATTTGAAGTAATGTTGGTAAGAAGGTACGTAAATTAAGTAGTAAATACGTTATCTAATTAAAATATCAATTATGGAGTTAAATTAGGGAATTCCGACGGGATTTCCTATTTACTTATTATTCAACCCTCAACACAATTTGTTGTATACATCATTTGAATTGTTATTAGGCTTTTGAATATAATTTGAATATAATTAAAAATACTGCGTTTATTTTAACCTTATTACCGCACGAATGCGACAACTGGGCCACGAGTATTAAATAAAATAATTTCTAGTTACTTATCTGTTTTCGACGATAGTGAAAATGACATTAGAAAATTGTGCTTGCGAGATTGACATTTGTAAAAATTGCAAGTCCCGACGAATGTAGTTATCGTCTAAAATAGATAAAATTAGCCGTATTCAAATACAAATCCTAAGTAAAGGAAATGTATGAAAATTATTTGAAAGCATCGTAATCAATTAAAAAGCATGTCTCTAGAAGTTAGTTCTTAGAAGTATCCGCAAGAGGCTCTTTACATTTGAAAACAATAATACACCGTATCTAGGAATTAAACCCTTGAGTTAAGGTAAAAAATTGATAGAAAAATCTTTTGATTTTTTTCTAACATAATTCTAGCATAATTTTCGATTTTTCTGCTAAGATGAGTTTTTACAGATTTTCAGTACCCTCGATAGGCGTTATCGTCAACATCTGTCAAAATTAGTGTGTCGAGTCCTGTGTCGGAAGTCTCGTCATAGTTCCCTGTAAAACCACCAGGTGGCGCTCGAAAAATGCCGTAACAAAATTAATGTTTTCGTGTATTTATTGATCGAGAAGAATTTTCGAATGAAGCTTAAAAATTACAAATATTTTTTAAGATTTATTAAACATACAAGCTACATAAGTTATAATGATATTTAATGAATTAGAAAATCATAAAATTGAAATTGTCTACGCGAAATGTCAAAAATGTTGCATCAGACTACCAGCGCTGCAAATTTGCGTTGTCGGCGTATCGACTGTCAAAACACCGTGTCGAGTCTAGCAATTCACGAGTTACTCGAGTTAGCATACGTCACTTCGCGTCGAAACTACCACGCTTGGGCTTAGGTACATACCTATGGCTTGGGGCAAACAAAGTTACGAAGTCAAAAATCGTGTTCCTTGAAAATTCCTCTATAATTTTTTTTTGCACATTTTTTTGCAACGCCATCTTTTTTTATTCTTAAGTACTAAAATATTATTTACCACATATAATACCTGCTTTTTGTTGAATATCATGAGACACCTAACGTTCCTGCTAGACTCGCTAGATGACGCTCTATGAGTTATTGTGTTTTACACTAAACTTTGAAAGTTGCTTAGATATTATGGTTCCAAATCTTAAGTTCATCAAGAACAAAAAGTATCACTCTCTGTGTCTGTATTAATAATTTTATTGGTCTCTTTTATAAATAAGAATATTAATTACGCCTGTAGAAAGTTGATAAATAGCTTTAAATAATGAATTTTTCTTCTTTTTAGACTGTTGTTGTATGTAAGCGTGACATCATGCATCGATTTCAAAAGAATTTGTTTCTCCTAAATATACGTTATTTTTAAAACGCCTAATATGAAAACGTCACCGATTTGTCAGCATTCAGTTATGTAAACGTCATTTTAAAATCGATCGGTTTACACTTATTCAGTCGGATAAGTTTTATCTGACGTTGGTGAAATCGACACTTAGTTTTTTGAAGAAGGTAAAATTTTTAAGAGTTCACTCGACGGAGCTGTAAATATAAGTTTTCGTTAGCGAGTGACTGATAATGGATGATACTCGTTATCGACAAATTTATAGAGTTCTTTCTGTACCATTACTTATGTTTTCCGTGCTATTAACATGAGTTTACTGCGGTTTTACTCGCGACGACGTAAAAAAAAATGTGGTATGGAAAAGTTTTAGTTCTGCAACTGACCGCTAGAGGCGCTGGCAATTATCCATAGACTTTTTATGTCATCGCTAGCGAGTACGCCCGCCGTTAACTCGTGGAAAGGAAGCACGCAAAAAACATACCTTTTAAATGATTTCCGTCTTATCTTACCTGACATAGAAACACCCTTTGACAATGCATTCAGGAAAGAAAATATTTAAGCTACTATCACGGAGTTTCCACATGGCTGACCATGAGATGGCTGCCTTCGAGTGTGACGTTATCTGTTTTTTTTGTTTGTCCTTAAAAACTGACACGGAGATAAGGGGGAATGTTATATGGTAAATCAAAGTGTATATTTTTTTTTTATCTATAGTGTTTTGTTACTTTACAAACGAAATAATTGCACTTGTAAAAAGCAACTGTGTCAAACACGAAATCGAACCCTGTTTCAAAGGGTTTGCTAATCAAACTGAATTAGCGATGAAGGGTCTTTTCATTTTTTTTATATACCGCTTTTACTGATAAAAATTAAAGAGCTACCTTTAAATTTCTCACTTCGTTGTTGACCAAGAATCGCGGCCGGACTCGGCTGACAGGAATCCGAAGTAAAATCTCTATTCTCTCCCCTTATTATTATTCATTTTATGTGCGAGTACGGAATTAGAATTGCGCTTTTAAAGTTTTTGCGTCATAATTATCTGTTTATAGGGAATAGTACTTCTATGGTCTATACCCACCGTGTTGCATGAAATAAGTGCTAATCGAAGTTTATCATAAGGGAGTCTGCTTGCCTTTAAATTTATGTCAGAATGTTTTGTCAAATTCAAAACTTCTGACAGCTCGATACTTTCCCACGGTATAATACGACATTGTTTAGTTGAAAAGATTTTTACCACGCCTTTATTAGCTTGGGTTGTATCTATGTATGTATGTAATGGAATCTTTGAGCATAATTTTCACCAATTCCCAGAAGTTTGATTAATTTGAAACTTTGCACACGTATCAAGGACCGATAACAATGCAATAATTGAATAACAGTTTCTCAATATCCTTATAAGGACCGCCAGGATTAATAAATTCTTTCGTGGATCCTCTGTAAGGAAGTAAGAAAGATAGAGCTATCGCGTGTCGCATGTCCGCAAATAATTAATTGAAACATCGAACTAAAAAATGAAAAATAATTAAAGTTTAAAAAAACGAAAAAAACACGCTTTTATAGCTAACCGAACTAAAAAGTAGAAAAT